>PVKH010007397.1:9052-20352 GCA_004027955.1 Chaetophractus vellerosus | reverse complement strand
AGCCCTCTCCAGATACGCCCCCTGAATGCCCCCCAACCCACACCCCCAAGCTGTGACACCTCCCCTTCACATTGCCACAAGAGCATTCCCACATCTGCATTCACAATCCCTCACCCACAAGTCCCAAGTGTTCATCTGGTCCCTCTTCCACCCCCCTCAAAGTATCCTGGGCTGTCCAACCTGCCCTTCCCAGTCCTCCTAGCCAACAATCCTGCACCACAAAACCCAACAATATCACCACCCATCTGTCCCATCCCCCCAACATGCAACCACACTCCATCACCTCACCATAGATTAGGTCCCTATGCATGATGTCCCACAACTTTCTCTTCTGTTTCTCTTTCTTGTAAACCTATCTTTCAGACCCTAGTTCTCAATTTCCTTAATTCATATCAGTGAGGTCATGTACAGTTCATCCTTCAATGCCTGGCTTGCATCACTCAACATAAGGTCTTCAAGATTCATCCATGTTATCCCATGTGTTTGCACTTTATTCCTTCTTACTGTTGAGGAATATTCCATTGTATGTGTGTACCACATTTTGTTTATCCATTCATCTGTTGTCGGGTACCTGGGTTGATTCCAACTTTTGGCAATTGTGAACAATGCTGCTATGAACATTGGTGAACATATATCTGTTTGTGTCTTTGCTTTCAATTCTTCTGGGTATATACCCAGCAGTGGAATCGCTGGATCATATGGAAGATATGTTTTTTGAGGAACCGCCAAACTGTCCTCCACAGTGGCTGGACCAATCCACAATCCCACCAGCAGTGGATGAGGGTTCCCATTCCTCCACATCCTCTCCAACATTTATAGTCTGCAGTTTTTCAAATAGCCACCATTCTAATGGGTGTAAAATGGTATCTCATTGTAGTTTTGATTTGCATTTCTCTAATAGCTAGAGATGTCAAGCATTTTTTCATGTGCTTTTTAGCCATTTGTATTTCTTCCTTGGAGAACTGTCTTTTCAGGTCACTTGCCCATTTTTTAAATGGGCTGTTAGGCTTTTTATTTTGGAGGTGTAGGATCTCTTTATATATGCAGCATATTAGGCTCCTATCAGATATATGGTTGCCAAATATTTTCTCCCATTGGGTATGCTGCCTTTTTATTTTCTTGATAACGTCCTTTGAGGTGCAAAAGTTTTTAATTTTGAGGAGATCCCATTTATCTATTTTTTCTTTTACTGCTTGTGCTTTGGGTGTGAAGTCCATGAAACCATTTCCTATTAGAAGGTCCTGTATATGCTTCCCTACATTATCCTCCCAGGTTTTTCTGACCTTGGCTCTTATATTTATATCTTTGATCCACCTTGAGTTGATTTTTGTATAGGGTGTGAGATGGTGTTCCTCTCTCATTCTTTTGCATATGGATATCCAGTTTTCCATGCACCACTTGTTGAAGAGGCCATTCTCTCCCCACTGAGTGGGCTTGTTGGCCTTGTCAAATATCAGGTGACTGTGTATGCAAGGATTTATATCGGAACTCTCAATTCAGTTCCACTGTTTAATGTGTCTATCCTTGTGCCAATACCATGCAGTTTTCACCACTGTGGCTTTGTAGTATGTTTTGAAGTCAGGTAGTGTGATACCTCCAACTTCATTTTTCTTTTTCAATATGTCTTTGGCAATTCGGAGCCTCCTACCTTTCCAAATAAATTTTGTATTTAGTTTTTCCAATTCCTTAAAAAATACAGTGATAAATTTTATTGGGATTGCATTAAATCTGTAGATTAGTTTCAGTAGGATAGACATCTTGATGACATTTAGTCTTCCTATCCATGAACAGGGAATATTCTTCCATTTATTTAAGTCTTCTTTGATTTCCTTTAACACTGTTGTGTAGTTTTCTGCATATAAGTCCTTTACCTCTTTAGTTAAATTTATTCCGAGGTATTTGATTCTTTTTGTTACTATTGTAAATGATATTTTTTTTCTTGATTTCCTCCTCAGGTTGCTCATTATTGGTGTACAGAAATGCTACTGATTTTTCATCATATGTCTTATAACCTGCAACATCACTGAATTCCTTTAAGTTTTGGCAGCTTTGTTGTAGATTTCTCGGGCTTTCTGAGTATAGGATCATGTCGTCTGCAAATAATGAAATTTTTACTTCTTCTTTTCCAATTTGGGTGCCTTTTATATCTTTTTCTTGCCTCAGTGCTTGAGCGAGCACTTCTAGGACAATGTTAAACAAGAGTGGTGATAGTGGGCATCCTTGTCTTGCTCCTAATCTCACAGGGAAGGCTCTTAGGATTTCAGCATTGAAGATGATGTTAGCTTTGGGTTTTTCATATATACCTTTTATCATGTTGAGAAAGTTTCCTTCTATTCCTATCGTTCACAGTATTTTTATCAGGAAAGGGTGCTGTATTTTGTCGAATGCTTTTTCTGCATCTACAGAGAAGGTCATGTGTGTTTTTTTTTTCAATCTGTTTATGTGGTGTATTACGTTGATTGATTTTCTTATAGTGAACCATCTTTGCATACCCGGGATGAAACCCACTCGGTCATGGTGTATAATGCTTTTGATATGTTGTTGAATGCAATTAGCAAGTATTTTGTTGAGGATATTAGCATCCAGGTTCATTAGAGAAATTGGTCTGTAATTTTCCTTTCTTGTGGTATCTTTCTTTGGCTTTGTTATTAGGGTAATCTTGGCATCATAAAATGAGTTAGGCCATGTTTCTTCTATTTCTGTTTTTTGGAAGAGTTTAAGCAGGATTGGTGTTAGTTCTTTCCGGAATGTTTGGTAGAATTCAGCTGTGAAACCATCTGGTCCTGGACTCTTCTTAGTGGGGAGGTTTTTGATAACTGAGTCTATCTCTTTACTTGTAATTGGACTGTTGAGTTCATCAATTTGTTCTTTCATCAGTGTAAGCTGCTTGTGAGTTTCCCGGAATTTGTCCATTTCCTCTAAATTATCATTCTTGTTGGTATGTAATTTTTCAAGGTATCCTCTTATGATACACTTTGTTTCTGTAGGGTCAGTAGTGATATCCCTTTCCTCATTCCTTATATTGTGTATTTGCATCTGCTCTCTTTTTCTTTGTTTGTTTGGCTAAGGGTTTGTCAATTTTATTGATCTTCTCCAAGAACCAGCTTTTGGTTTTGTTTATTTTTTCTAGGTCTTTCTTATTTTCTATTTCATTTAGTTATGCTGTAATCTTTGTTATTTCTTTCTTTCTGCTTCGTTTGGGGTTACATCATTGTTGTTTTTCCAATCCTTCAGGTGTGCAGTTAATACTTCAATTTTAGCTCTTTCTTCTTTTTTAATATATGCATTTAGAGGTATAAATTTCCTGCTCAGTACTGCTTTGGCTGCATCCCATGGATTTAGGTATGTAGTGTTTTCATTTTCATTCGATTTGAGGTAGTTATTGATTTCCTTTGAGATTTCCTGCTTGACCCACTGTTTGTCCAAGAGTGTGTTGTTTAACTTCCATATTTTCATGCCTAATGTAGTCATTGGCCTTTAGTGATTTCAAATTTCATTCCATTGTGATCAGAGAGATTACTTTGTATAATCTCAATCATTCTGAACTCATTAAGAGTTGTTCTGTGGCCTAGCATGTGGTCTGTCTTGGAGTATGATACATGTGCTCTCGAGAAGAATGTATATCCCGATGTATTAGAGTGTAGCATTCTTTATATGTCTATTAGGTCCAGGTCCTCTAAAGTATTATTCAGGTTCTTTATTTCTTTACTGATTCTGTGTCTAGATGTTCTGTCTAATGGTGATAATGGTGTATTAAAGTTCCCCACTATAATTGTAGAGGCATTTATTTCTCCACTTAGCTTTTCTGGTGTTTGCCTCACACATTTTGAGGCACCCTGATTAGGTGTATAAATGTTTAAGATTGTTCTCTCTTCTTGAGAGATTACCCCTTTTACTAATATATAGTGACCATCTTTGTCTTTTATGATTGTTTTGCATTTTAAGTCTATTTTGTCTGATATTAGGATAGCTACTCCAGCCCTTTTTTGGTTATTGTTTGCTTGTAAAATTGTTTTCCAGCCATTCACTTTCAGCCTCCTTAAATCCCTGGGTCTAAGGTGGGTCTCTTGTAGACAATATATCGATGGGTCATATTTCCTTATCCATACTGCCAATCTGTGTCTCTTGACTGGTGAGTTTAATCCATTAATATTCAGTGTTACTACTCTCAATGAATTTTTTACATCCGCCATATTTTCTTTGGGTTTATGTATGTCCTATGTATTTTTTGTTTCTCTTTATGTCTTTTTAGTTGTTCTTACACTCTCCTCCAACTCTCTCTCTCCTGTTTTTTCCTTTCAACCTTTAGAGCTTCCTTTAGTATTTCTTGAAGTGCATGTTTCTTATTGGCATATTCCCTTAATTTCTGTTTGTCTGTGAATATTTTGAACTTTCCATTATTTTTGAATGCCAGCTTTGCTGGATAGAGAATTCATGGCTGAAAGGTTTTTTGTTTTAGTACCTTGACTATGTCATACCACTGTCTTCTTGCCTCCATGGTTTCAGCTAAGTCAGCACTTAATCTTATTGTGCTTCCCTTGTATGTGATGGTTCTCTTTTCTCTTGCTGCCTTGAGTATTTTCTCTTTATCTTGAGCATTGGACATTTTGACAAGTATATGTCTTGGAGTTGGCCTTTTGGGATTTATACTGTTTGGGGTGCACTGTGCTTCCTGGATATGTACATCCATCTCCCTCAATAGGGTTTGGAAGTTTTCACCCATTATTTCCTTCAAAACTCCTTCTGTTCCCTTTCCCTTCTCTTCTCCTTCTTGGATGCCTATAATGCTTATGTTTGTACGTTTTGTGTTATCAGTTAAATCCCTTAGTCCCTGCTGGATTTTTTCTATCTTTTTATCTATCTATTCTACTATCTGTTTGATTTCAGATGTACTGTCTCCCACATCACTGATTCTTTCTTCTGTCTGTTCAAATCTGCTGTTATGTGAATCCATAGTCTTTTTGATTTCTTGGATTGTGCTATTCATCAACATCATGTCCATTATCTTTTAATGTATATTTACAATTTCTTCAATATATGCTCCCAGTGTCTTCTTAATATCCTTAACTCTTCCTTCACTTCATTAATTTGGTCCATGATATTTGTTTGGACAGCTTTGATTAGTTGTTCTATGTTCTGCATCTCTTCCTGGTTTTTGGTTTGTTCTTTGGAATGGCCCATGTCTTCCAGTTTCTCAGTATGGCATGTAATTTTTTGTTGCCCTCTGGTCACCATTTTTTCTTGATGGGTTTATTCAGTTGATTAGCTTCTCTCTCTGCTCTAGAGTTTTATTTAGCTTATAGTTCTGTATGTGTGTTAAGTTTTCTCTTTGATACCTTCTTCCTCTTGTTGTATTTCCTTGATTTTTTCGATGTTCCCTTGAAGGAAAAGCATTAGGTCCAGAGGAATTTAAAGGGATAAGAAAGGAAAAAGGATAATAGTTCTATTGGTGAAAGTTAGAAGAGGGGCCATATCTGAGTTAGTAAATTGAATGTTTCACTCATGTAGGCAGTGTAGAGTAATAGGGGAAAAAAGTGGACTGCCTACCATGGAATGGGGTATCAAATAGAGAAAAATATATAGAATATTTTATAAGGCCAGAATGATGAGGAGAGAGAAAATTAATAAAGAAAAAGCTGAAAGAAAAAAGCTAATATAAAAAAAAGAAAGAAGAGAGAACATAACAGACAAGATAGAAGTTGACAAGTGTGAAGTTGAGAACAAGTGAAAAAAGGTGGAATGTAAGAACCACAACAGAAAGCTGAAGGTAGAAAAATGAAGGAAGGAGAACAGATAGCATTGGTAGACACAATCACTATACACAGAGAATGGAAAGTCAAGGAAGAAGAAGACCAGAAAAGAAGAAAAAAGCTAGCAGCACCTAATTTTTAAAACAAAATAAAAAAGAGGAGAGGGTAGAGTTAAGAAAAGCAACAAACTGACAAATACAGAAGAACCAAACGAACACATAAGCATGCAGTCAAACAAAGCCAAGGGAGAACAGCGTTCCTTTTTGGATCTTTGTGGAGCCTCTCAGCCTGCATTCAATAATCAATTACCCTCCAGCCTTCTCTCTGCAGTCTTTGAGGCAGAATTTAGCGAGTAAAGCAAGTCAAAACCTCTCTCTCTCTCTCTCTCTCTCTCTCTCTCTCTCTCTCTCTCTCTCTCTCTCTCTCTCTCTCTCTCTCTCGAAATAAGGGTCCTAAAAGGAACACCTCTTCTGGACCACCCCTCCTGTGATGGGGCCTCAAATAGGCTTGTGGAAACTTATCAATTACTTCCCACTTCCTGACCCCGGCAGGGGAGCTGAGACTGTATCACTCAGCATGGAGCTGTAAATTTGCTGGCTCTGCCCTTTCCTGAGCCTAGCCTCTGTGTCACAGTTAGGTAAATTAGCTGTGCACCACAGATTCACCTCTCCCTTCAGCCCAGCACCACTTCCAGCTGGCTAATTCACTCCCCAAAACTGCTAGGGGGTCCTGGTGACCAAACCCACAGAAAGGAAACCCCTCTCCACCCTTTGGCAGAACCTTCCCACTGTCGGTGTACATTCCCCCTCACCAGAATACCAGCAGGACTCGGGCTGCCCAGTCCCCCACCTGGAGAACAGGGTTTAGCCACCTGTGTTTCCAACTGGGGAATAAAGAACTCACGATTTTATGTTGAGAGTCCACCTCACCATCCAGTTCCCTCCAGATCAATGTACCCAAGACTTGCATCCCCCAGGCTCCCAGAAAAGACCACCCGGGCAGGCTCCCATCCCCAATCAGCCATCCTCTGCTGGAGAGATGGTGAGTGTGCACCTAAACTGACTGTCTTGGCCTCCCATCTATTTTTTATTTATTTTTAAAGTTACTTAGATTACATAAAATGTTACATAACAATATATAAGGGATTCTGACAGGCCCCACTCCCCACACCTACCACTTTTCCCCAGATTAACAACTTCTTTCATTAGTGTGTTATATTCATTGCAATTGATGGACACAATTTGGAGTATTGCCACTAAGCATGGATTATAGTTTACATTGTATTTTATACTCTCTCCACTCAATTCTGTGGGTTATGGCAGGATATTTAATGGCCTATATCTGTCACTGCAATGTCATTCAGGACAACTCTAAGTCCTGAAAGTATGCCCATATCTCAATAAATTTTGAAAGATCAAAATTATACACAGCACTTTTGCTGATCAAAAGGGAATAAAGCTAGAATATAACAACAGGCAGAAAAATGGAAAATTCACAAATATATGGAGATTAAACAACACAGTCTTAAATAATCAGTGGGCCAAAGAAGAATTTGCAAGGGAAATCAATAAATAACTCAAGAAGAATTAAAACAAAACACAACATATCAAAACCTATGGGATGCCATGAAGGGAGTGCTGAGAGGGAATTTATGGCCCTCAATGCCTACACTAAAAAAGAAGAACTCGCTTAAAATCAATGACCTAATTACACACTGTAGGAACTTGAAAAGAAACAGCAACCTATTCCCAAAGCAAGCAGAAGGAATGAAATAACAAAGATCAGAACAGAAATAAATGAAATTGAGAATAAAAAAACAATAGAGAGAATTAAAAAAACCAAAGTTGGTTCTTCAAGAAGGTTAATAAAACTGACAAACCCTTAGCTAGACTGACAAAGAGAAAATGAGATGATGCAAATAAATAAAATCAGAAATGAAAATTGGTACATTACTAGTGACCTCAAGATTTAGAAAATCATAAGAGGATACTATGAACAACTGTACAACAACAAACTAGACAATGTAGATGAAATGAAAAAATTCCTAGAACCATACAAACAACCTACACTGACCCCAGAAGAAAGAGAAGTCTTCAACAAAACAATCACAAGTAAAGAAATGGAAACAGTCATCAAAAATGCCCCAAAATGAAAAGTCCAGGACCAGATAGACCACAGGTGAATTAAACTAGCCATCCAATCTTATTCAAATGCTTCCTGAAAATTCGACAGGAAGAACACCAAGCTCATTTTATGAAGTCAATATCACCCTGATACCAAAGCCAGATAAAAAAATTACAAAAGAAGGAAATTAAAGACCCATTTCCCTAATGAATATGGATGCAAAATCCTCGGCAAAATGCTCACTAATTGAATCCATCAACACATTAAAAGAATTATCAATCATAATCAATTACAAGGCATGCAAGGGTAGTTCAACACAAGAAAATCAATCAGTGTAATACACCACATTAAGAAATCAAAGAAGAAAAATCACATGATCACATTGATTGACAGAGAAAAGGCATTTGACAAAATACAGCATCTTTTCTTGATAAAAATACTCCAAAAGATAGGCATTGAAGGAAACTTTCTCAACATGATAAAGGGAATATATGACAAACCCACAGCTAATATTTTACTCAATAGTGAAAAAGTGAAAGCTTTCCCGTTGAGATCGGGAAAAAGGTAAAAATGCCCACTGTCACCACTGTTACTCAATATAGTGCTAGACTCACAGACCTATAGTCTGGAGATAGGTTTACAGGAGACAGAAAGGGAGTAGAGGGTGGTGAGCCAATGCACATATTGGCAATCTATGATAAGTTGGAAGGGTGTAGTTGTGCAGTGGATGGGCATAACAGGGGTGCAGTGATATGATTGGGTTCAGCTGTGATGGTCTGTGAGGGGGAGTAGGATGAGGGGGTTGAGTTGGACTATCCATGGAAGAGGAGGGGAGGGTTGAGGGAAAGAGCAGGTGAACTCTGGGGGTTTGAAGGTCTGCAGTTAAAACTACAATGTTAGTAATATTCTTTTGGCAAATATGGCAAGGGAGGGTTACTGGTATAAGATGTCAGATGTGGAGGATATATGGTACATAGCACACCTAGGGGGGCAGGCTTCTATGGAATATGTTGTATTCATCTTACCATAATGTGCTATACCACTGGGTGGAGGCCCACACAATAAACAAGGAAATATTAAACTCCTATTCTAGGGAGTCCTGCTATGTTCTCAATTAGAAAGGCAAGAATCCCTCAAGAACATAGGCAGTGCCTAATAAAAGAAAACAGACCAATATGCTAAGAACTCAATGGTATTTCAAGTAACTACGAATCTTATTCTTCAAAAACTGAAACTTAGTGTTTACCATAGTTACCAAGGGGAGGGGGAAGGAAGAATAGAATAGATGGAACATAGGGCATTTTTAGGGCATTAGATTTGTTCTGCATGATCTTGCAATAATGGATATAGGCCATTTTAAATTTCATCAAAAACTATAAACGTGTATGGTCCAAAATGTAAACCATAATATAAACCATTGGCCATCGTTAGTAGCAATGCTTCAATATTTCTACAATTGTAACAAATGTAACATCCATGTGTAAAATGTTATTAAAGAGTGGAGAGGGGAAAGGGGGGAAGGTGTTGGGTGTATGGGAATCCCCTATATTCTCTATGTGACTTTTCTGTAACCTAAAGCTTCTTTGAAAATAAAATGAAAAAAATAAGATACTGGGGGAACATATGGAAGAAAATGTCACCATACATACACAAGACAAAAGATCTTAGTGTGATGAAAGACACAATGTCTTTTAAAATTGTTTATTTCAAAAATTTTTTTAAAATTTTTATTTTATCTGTTATTTTTAAACTATTATTTCATTTTCTTATTAATTTTATTTCGTTATTTTGTTGCCTTTGTTTTTGGAGAAGTTTTGAATCACAGAAGGGCCACAACTGGGAGGGGAGGATCACTGGTGCAGGGTGTCAGTGCTGGGGGGATGTTCACCTAGGGCATACCTCCAAGGCATATGAATATATTCAAGTATTCATGGGGCATTGTTTCTGTGGGTGGAGATCCACACAGAAACAGAAAGAAAATTGAATTCTCATCCTGGGGAGTTCTGCTACATTCTCTAATAGGACAGCAAGAATCCCCCAAGTTCAAGGGCAGTGCTTAGTGAAGGAAGACAGACCATTATTCCAGGCCCTTGATATTGATGATTGTACTTATGAACCTTTCCTTGTGAAATTGAAACTTAGCCTAGTATTATATATTGCCTAAGAATTACCTCCTGAAAGTCTCCTTGTTGCTCAAATGTGACCTCTCTCCAAGCCAAACTCAGCATAGAAACACACTACCTTCCCCCCAGCATGGGACATGACTCCTGGGGATGACTCTCCCTGGCACTGAGAGATTATTACCAAGCACCAACTAGCAATGCATCTGGAAAAAGACCTTGACCAAAAATGGGAAATGGTAAATACAAATGAGTTTTTATGGCTAAGATATTTCAAAGTGAATCAGGAGATCATTCCAGAGGTTACAGTTATGCAAGTCTCAGCAGGACCTCAATGACTGCCACAATAAACAGTGCCTCAAACAGTGCGGCTCCTGAGGGCTCTAGAGATATCCAGAAACTATAAGCAGGCAGACAGCTCAGGAATTCAGCACTCTGTCAGAGGGTCTTACTTTGGAATTTATGCTCCCCAGTGTAACAGAGTTAGACTCATTTATAGGTTCTCTACACATGGCTTTTCTGCCCCTTTTATTTGAACCCATAATTAGCAATATACTTGTTTTGTTTTTTATTTATTCCCCCCTTGCTGCTTGTCTCCCTTTGTTGCACCAGTTCTCCATGCTGCACGGGCCCTGAGCTTTCTGCACCACATGGGAGCTCCTTCACCAGAAGGCCCCAGGGATTGAACCCTCCCATATGGTAAACAGGAGCCCAACCAATTGAGCCACAGCTGCTTCCCCTATACTTGTTAAATATATGTCCCAGAGACTTAAATCTTTGGTCTGTTTATATGCCAGTTGAGCCCTGAATCTTAGCAGAGTTGCAACACCTACTCTCCAGTTCACTGGACTCACCCAGGACAACTAAGAAGAAGATGATGATGGACAACGTCCATCCATCCCAAGTGTCTGCAACTGCAGGCAAGATAATTCCATCCATCTGCCCCATGGGATCTTAGCCCCCTCTCAGTTAGAAGCAAAGTCAGCATCAGCATCCCAAAATCCTCAAGACTGGGGAATGAACAATGGAATAAAGTAGACTTATTATCATTCTACTATAGACTTATTATTCTAGCAATGGAAGAACTCTTATCATTGATACAAAGGCAGCAGCTACCAGAGGTTCTGAGGGGAGGGAGAGGGAAGAATAGGTATTATATGGGGGCATTTTTGGGACATTGGAGTTGTCCTGCATAGAGTTGTGGTGACGGATGCAGGCAATTATGTATTTTGTCATGGCCTGTGGGGTTGTACGGGACAGAGTGTGGATGGTGGTGTGGACTGTAGTCCATGGTTGGTGGCATTGA
>PVKH010007396.1:0-13806 GCA_004027955.1 Chaetophractus vellerosus | reverse complement strand
TTCCAATTATTTTCTCCCATTGAATTAGCTGCCTTTTCACCCTTTTGACAAAGTCCTTTGTGTTTAATTTTGAGGAGGTCTCATTTACCTATTTTTTCTTTGGTTGCTTGTGCTTTGGGTGTAAGGTCCAAGAAACCACCACCTACCACAATGTCTTTAAGATGTTTCCCCACATTTTCTTCTAGTAGTTTTATGGTCCTGGCTTTTATATTTAGGTCTTTTTTTTAAATGTTTATTTATTTATTTATTCCCCCCTTGCTGCTTGTGCTCAGTGTCCATTTGCTGTGCGTTTTTCTGTGTCTCTTGTCTCCCTTTGTTGTGTCATCTTGCTGTGCCAGCTCACTGCGCTGCCTGGGCCATCGGTTCACCGAGCCTCACGGGCTTGCTTGCCTTCACCAGGAGGCCCTGGGAATCAAACCTGGGGCCTCCCATATGGTGAATGGGAGCCCAACCAGTTGAGCCACATCCGCTTTCCTATATTTAGGTCTTTGATCCATTTTGAGTTGATTCTTTTATAGGGAGTGAGGTAGGGGTCCTTTTTGATTCTTTTGGTTATGGATATCCAGTTTTCCTGCACCATTTGTTGAAGAGACTGTTTTGGCCTGTTAACATAGCTTTGGTAAGTTTGTTGAAAACCGATTGGCCGTAGAGGTGAGGGTTTATTTCTGGACTCTAAATTCTATTCCACTGATTGATATGTCTGTTTTTATGCCAATACCATGCTGTTTGATCACTGTTGATTTGCAGTATGTTTCAAGATCAGGCAGTGAAATTCCTCCCACATCACGGTCTTGTTTTAGAATACTTTTGGCTATTTGGGTGCACTTGTTTTTTAGCTCTAGTAGCTTTGTCATAGACATTTCAGAATTTTCTAAATAGAGGTTCATGTCATCTTCGAATAGTGAGTTTTACATCCTCTTTTCCTATTTGATTGCCTTTTATTTATTTATTTATTTTCTAATTGCTCTACCTAGAACTTCTAGCACATATTGAATAGCAGTGGTGACAGTGGGCATCCTTGTCTTGTTCCCTATCTTAGAGGAAAAACTTTCAACCTTTCCCCATTGAGCATTATGTTGGCTGTGGGTTTTTCATATATACCCTTTATCATATTGAGGAATTCTCCTTCTATTACTATCTTTCAAAGTGTTTTTATCAAGAAAGGATGCTGGATTTTGTTGAAAGCCTTTCTGCATCGATTGAGATGATCATGTAGGCTTTTTCCTTTCAGTTTGTTGATTGATTTATTTTTTTAAGATTCATTTTTATTTATTTATATATCCCCCCCCTTGCTGCTTGTGTTTCCTGTGTTCATCTTGCTTTTGCATTTTTCTGTGTCTGCTTGTCTCCCCCTGGTGCGGCATCCCGCTGATTCAGCTCACTGTGTGGAGGCTTTCCTGCTCGCGGTGGCATTTGCCTGCTCCTGGCAGCTTTGCCTGTTCGTGGCAGCTTGCCTGCTCCATGGCGGCTTGCCTGCTTGCAGCGGCTTGCCTTCTCAAAGAGGCCCTGGGAACTGAACCTGGGTCTCCCATGTGGTAAACCAGAACCCTACCAATTGAGCCACAGCTGGTTCCCTGATTGATTTTTTTTTTTTATGTTGAACCACCCTTGCATACCAGGAATAAATCCTACTTGTTTGTGGTGTATAAGTCTTTTGATATGCTATTGGATTCCATTTGTAAGTATTTTGTTAAGAATTTCTGCATTCTGTGCTCATTAGAGAGACTGATCTGTAATTTTCTTTTCTTTTTTTTTTTTTTTTAAAGATTTATTTATTTTATTACATATCTCCCCTTCCCCCCCACTGCGGCGACGCGCCGAGACTGGTCACTGCGCAGGCGTGGCTTTCCCCGCTTGTGGGCGGCTTCTGCTTCGATTCACAGCCGGCTTTCAGTTCGTGAGTGCCTGGCTGCGCTCCATTCACGGGCGACCTGCCCTGCCCATGGCGTCTTTTGCCCTGTCCGTGGCAGCTTTTTACCCTGCCCACGGCGGCTCTGGCCCGCCCATGGCGGCTTGCCATTCTCAAGGCGGTCTGCCTGCTAGGAGAGGTCCCCGGGAACCGAACCTGGGGCCTCCCATGTGGTATGCCGGCGCCCTATCCACTGGGCTATCAAGCCGGCCCCTAATTTTCTTTTCTTGTAGTGTCTTTATCTGGCTTTGGTATTTGGGTGATGTTGGCTTCATAAAATGTGAATTTCCCTTCCTTTTCAATTTTTTGGAAGAATTTAAACAGGGTAGTGTTAATTCTTCTCAAAATGTTTGGTAGAATTCACCCGTGAAGCCATATGGTTCTGGACTTTTCTTTGTTGGGAGGGTTTTGATGACTGATTCAATCTCTTTAAATGTGATTGGTTTGTTAAGTTCTTGTATTTCTCATAGCATCATTGTAGGTTGTTTGTGTATTTTTAGGAATTTGATCATTTCATCTAAGTTGTCTAGTTTGTTGGCAAAGAGATTCTCATATCCTCTTATGATCTTTTTTATTTCTGTGGGGTCAGTCGTAACCTGCCCCCTTTCATTTCTGATTTTATTTATTTGCGTCTTCTCTCTCTTTTTCTTTGATAGTCTAGTTAAGGGTTTGTCAATTTTATTGATCTTCTCAAAAAAAGAAACAGATTTGGTTTTGTTGATTTTTCTCTTTTTTTTTTCTCAATTTCATTTATTTATGCTTTATAATCTCTTTCCTTCTGCTTGCTTTGAGAATGGTTTGCTGTACTTTTTCTTGTTTTTCTAGTTCAGTTAGATCTTTGATTTTAGCTCTTTTTAAAAAAAATTTACTGAAGTATATCACTCACACATGAACATACATAAACAATAATTGTATAGCAATAGTTCTGAACTTAGAAAATGAACATACATAACATACAGGGCTTTTATACCTCACCCTGCCACCAATACCTTGCATTGTTGTTAAACGTTTTTAACTAGTGATTAAAGAGCATCCTCAAAATATTACTACTAACCAAAGTATTTTCCCCCAACGTATCCTATTATTATTATGTTTTTATATCATTTTTCATGAACATACATAAACAGTAAGTGTAGAGTAAAAGTTGTGAACTTACACAAAGCAGACACTCATAACATCATACAGGGGTCACATACATCAACCCTCCACCAACACCTTGTATTGTCGTGAGACATTTGTTAAAAATTATGAAAGAATATTGTCAAAATCTTACTACTAATTACAGTCCTTATCTTACATTTGGTGTATTTTCCCCCCAACCCACTCTATTATTATTTTTTAAATATATTTTCATGACAGAGGTTGTAAATTTACAAAACAATCATGCACATGTGCAGAATTCCAAAACAACACCCCTCTATCAACACACCACACCGTGGTGGAACATTTGTTACATATTCTGAGATAATATCATCCAATTATTACCAGGTCCACAGCGTACGTTGGGCATACATTTTCCATACTCCCCCATTATCAACACAGTACATCTTTGTCATAGATGCAAGAATATTACATTATTATTGTTAACCAGAGTCCATAGGTCACTCCAGTTGTATTTTTCCCATGCTTCTCCACATTCCCACCACCCTGCAATAGTGGTGTACATCTGCTCTTGCTCACAAAGGACACTTTTTTTTTCAAATTAAAAAAAAAATTTATATATCCCCCCCCTTGCTGCTTGTTCTTGCTGTGTTTATTGCTTTTTGCGTTCTTCTGTGTCTGCTTGTCTCCCCCTGCTCCAGCATCCCACCGAGTCAGCTCACTGCATGGTGGCTTGCCAGCTCACGGGGGCTTGCCTTCTCAAGGAGGCCCCGGGAACCGAACCCGGGGCCTCCCATGTGGTAAACCAGGGCTCCACCAATTGAGCCACAGCGGGTTCCTTTTTTTTTTTCAATTTTTAAAAAAATTTATTGAGACTTGTTTTGTAACCCAGTATTTGGTCTATCCTGGATAATAATCCATGTGCTCTCGAGAAGAATTTGTATTCTGTTTTTGTTAGGTGAAGTGTACAATTTATGACTACTAGATGTAGTTGCTTTAAAGTATCATTCAAGTCCTGTACTTCCTTATTGATCTGACTAGGTGTTCTATCTGTTATTGAAAGCAGTATATTAAAGTCTCCTACTATTAATGTAATATTGTCAGTTTCTCCTTTCAAATCTGTTAGTATTTGCTTCATATATTTTGGGGCTGTGCTCTTAGGTGCATATATACCTATAATTCTTTTATCTTCCTGTCAGATTGTCCCCTTTATCAGTATATAATGACCATTTTTTACCTTTGTACCTGTTTTTTGACTTAAAGCCTATTTTATTTGGTATTGTATAGCCACCCCAGTTCTCTTTTGCTTACTACTTGCATTGTACAAGTAGGTTGTACAAAGGACACTCTTGCATCTGTACCATCAACCACAATTCTCATCCACTTCTGGGTTTACTGTGGTGTTCAGTCCCTAGATTATTCTCTAGCTGTCTGTCAGTTGGCATTTACATCCCTAGACTACCATTTTCACCACATCCCCATTTATAAAGCAGCTGTTACTCACTATAATCTGTTACCATCAACTCTGTACATTTCCACACTTATACAGTAAAGGTAATTAAAACTTCTACATACATTATATATTAGTAGTCCATAAGTCCTCCTCTTATTTCCTTTAAGAATCCACTCTCTACCACCAGGTCTTGAAGATACTTTCCTACATTTTCTTCTAGTAGCTTTATGGTTCTTGCTTTTGTATTTAGGTTTTTGATTCATTTTGAGTTAATTTTTGTATAAGGTGTGAGATAGGGGTCCTCTTTCCTTCTTTTGCTGTGGATCTACAGATTTCTCAGCACCATTTGTTGAATGGACTGTTCTGCCTGAGCTGGGTGGGTTTGACAGGCTAGTCAAAAATCACTTGACCATAGATGTGAGGGTCTGTTTTTCTAACCATCAGTTTGGTTCCATTGATTTTTGTGTGTTTATGCCAGTATCATGCTGTTTTTACCACTGTAGCTGGGTAATACAATTTAAGGTCCAGAAATGAGAGTCTTCCAACTTTGCTTTTCCTTTTTACGATATTTCTGGCTATTCAGGACCCCTTACCCTTCCAAATAAATTTGATAATCATGTTTCCCATTTATTTAAAAAATGCTGGTGGAATTTTTATCGGGATTGTATTGTCTGTACATCAATTTGAGTAGAATTGGCATCTTTATAACATTTAGTCTTCCAATCCTAGAGCATGGAATGTTCTTCCAATTATTCAGGACTTTTTAAAATTTCTTTTAACAATGAGTTGTAGTTTTCTGAATACAAATGCTTTACATTGTTGGTTAAGTTTATTCCTGAATATTTGGGTTTTATCTGTCATATTTTATTTTCACCATTCTCTTGACACTTTTAGTTACTTTTATTGATATAATTTTCATTTCTAGACTCTTTTCCAGGCCTCTCTCTCTCCTGTCTTTTCTTTGCAGGCTGTAGCACACCCTTTAGTACTTCTTGCAAATCCAGTCTCTTGGTTACAAACTCTCTCAGTTTCTGTTTATCTGTAAATATTCTAAACTCACCCTAATTTTTTAAAGACAATCTTGCCGGATATAAGATTCTTGGCTGGAAGTTTTTCTCTTTCAGTTTCTTAATTATATCATGCCACTGTCTTCATGCCTCCATGGTTTCTGGTGAAAAATCAGCACTAACTCCTATTGGGTATCTTTTATATGTTATGCATTGCTTTTCTTTTGCTGCTTTCAGAATTGTCTCTTTGTCTTTGGCATTTGACATTCTGATTAGTATGTGTATCAGTTGGTCTCTTCAGATTTTTTCAGATGGGAGTACATCTTGCTTCTTAGACATGGATATCTATGTCCTTCAATACGGTTGGGAAATTTTCTGCAATTATTTATTCAAATATTCCTTCTGCCCCATTTCCTTTGTCTTCTTCTGGGACACCAATGACATGTATGTTTGCACGTCTCTTGCTGTTGTTCAGTTCCCTGTGACCTTGTTCAAGTTTTTCCAATCTTTTCTCCATCTGTTCTTTTGTATGTTCATTTTCAGAGGCCATTTCTTCAAGCCCACCAATCTTTTCTTCTGCCTCCTCAAATCTGCTATTATATGATTCCAGTTAATTTCATTTATTGTACCTTTCATTCCTATAAGATCTGCTATTTTTCTATGTATGCTTTCAAATTCTTCTTTGTGCTCATCCAATGTCATCTTTTTTTTTTAATTTTTATTTATTACATTTTCCTCCCCCCCTTCTGCTTGCTCTTGCTGTGTGTCCATTCTTGTGTTCCTCTGTCCACTTTGTCTCCCCCCGTTGCGGCGAGGCGCTGAGACCAGTCACTGCGCAGGCGGCTTTGCCCCGCTTCTGGGCGGCTTCTGCTTCCATTCACGGACGGCTCTGCTTCAGTTCGTGGGTAGCTGGCTGCGCTCCGTTTGTGGGCGACCTGCCCTCCCATGGCGGCTTTGCCCTGCCCATGGCGGCTCTGCCCATCCATGGCGGTTTGCCCTTCTCAAGGCGGTCTGTCCGCTAGGAGAGGTCCCCGGGAACCCAACCCGGGGCCTCCCATGTGGTATACTGGCGCTCTATCCACTGGGCTATATGGCCGGCCCCATCTTTTTTTTTTTTTAAGTTTTATTCATTTATTTATTTACTTTTATCCTTTTTTACCCCTTCCCCCTTTTGCTGTTTTTTCGTGTCCATTCTCTGGGCAATACTCTGTGTCTGTTTCCTGCCCTCTCTTCTCATCCTTCTCCTCCTGTCTTCACCGGGATTTGATCCTGGGAACCTCCAATGTGAGAGAGAGGTGTCCTACTGCCTGCATAACCTTAGTTCCTGGTTTTTCAGTGGTTCTCGTCTTGGCTCTCCCTTGTGTCACTCTCCTGTTACATATGTCATTATCTTGCTGCGTGGCTCGGCGGGGCCTGGCGGCGCACCCGCGTGTGTGGTCAGACGGCACACCTGCAGGTGGGACCTGATGGCGCACCCATGCATGGGGCCTGGTGGCCCATGTGCCTTGTATATTTTTCTTTTTTGTATTTTTATCAGTAGGTCCTGGGGATTGAACCCAGGTCCCTCCATATGGGAGACGGATGTCCAACCATTTGATCCACCTCCACCCCCCTGTGATATCTCTTAAGGTTGACCAAAGATACCTAGAGTTACAGTCATTACCCATACTGGATGGTCATATAATAAATCAGGCTTGGTTTATCACCAGCATTCTAAAAACCAGACCTAGGGAGAAAAGCTAGGTCTGGGAACACATGCATGGTTTCTAATATAGCAGATGTTTAGCCTGCCCTGATTATCACAAAATCAGGGCAGCAAGCAATGTCTTTTTAATATCCTTAATCTCTTTAGCCATCTCATTGAATTTATTAAGCAGATTTGTTTGAATACCTGTGATTAGTTGTTTCAACTCCTTTATGTCATCTGAAGGCTGCTTGTTCCTTCAACTGGGCCATATCTTCCTGTTTCTTGGTGTGGATTGTTATTTTTTGTTGGTGTCTTGGCATCTGGCTTAGTAGAATATTTATTCTGGGTGCAGTTTTTTGCTTTAGTTTAGGGCTTCCTGCCCTTTCTCCCTTGCTGATTGTGTAGTAGGAGCCAAGGATGTAGTTTGTGCTATAAGCTTTGGAGGCTCAAGCTGCCCTCATTGCCCCAAGGACCAATGAAGCTTCTTCCAACTTTCTCCTTTGCCAGGGGTAGGGACAGAGCCACAGCTGTGTGGAATAATCCAAGTCATGCAGGCCTAGACTGTAGTTGCCCAGAGAGACTGCTGAAACTTCATGCCCCTTTCTCCCCTGCCTGGGGCGGGGATGGAGCTGTAGGTGTGGTCAGCAGTCTATACAGTGCAGGTCCAAGATAACCACAGTTGCCTCAGTAGACTTCCAGTTATTCAGTCTGTGCCAGCTAAATGTACTGCAGTTACCTGGATAGGCTGGTGTAGTTCCCGCCAGCTTCCTCCCTGCTAGAGGTGGGGCTGAAGCCTAGGCTAGGGCTGCAGGCCAGTCTGGGTGAAAGAAACCGGTCTCTACCGTCACTGTTATTTTCAGTCAGCCTAGATTCCCCTTATGCTGGGGGTGGAGTCAAAATGGCGGTTACCAGCCTCCTGACTTGGACAGGCTCAAACTTTAGCTGTTCTTAGGATTATACTTTAGCCCCCCAAATTTACTAATCAGTAGCTGAAGTTGGTGCCCAGCCGTCTCTTCCTCCCTCGTTTTTGGGAAGTGGACCTTCCAATTCCAGCTGCGGAAAAGCTTCTGAGGTGGCTTGTACCTCTGGTGGACAATGGCCACCGGCCTCCGTGACGTGGAGTGCTCTACTTACAAATCTTCTCTGCAGATGGGCAGTCTCCTTCCATTCTTTCAAGGATGTTGCAGAATGCTCTTGTGATCTCCTGGAGCCCCCAACAAGTGCTCTAGATAGCTCTGGGTTATCATCAACTGCTGTGTAGCAGGAGCTGCTTCTAGGATCTCTTTACTCTGGCCACCATTTTGCTGGTTGTCCTTTCTTCTCTTTTTATATAGGTGTTTAGGGCTATAAATTTCCCTCTCAGCATTGTCTTTGCTATACCCCATAAGTTGTGTTCTCATTTTCACTTGTCTCAATATATTTACTAATTTCACTTAAAATTTCCTCTTTGACCCACTCATTACTTAGGAGTGTGTTGTTCAGCCTCCACACATTTGTGATTTTACATCTTTCCTGTTTATTACTGATTTCCAGTTTCATTCCATTATGATCTGAGAAGGTTCTTTGTATAATTTCAGTTTTTTTATATTTATTGAGACCTGTGTTGTGACCTAACACGTGGTGTATCCTAGAGAAAGGTCCATGAGCACTTGAGAAGGATGTATAACTCGCTGAGTTTGGGTGCAGTGTTCTGTATTTGTCTGTTAGGTCTAACTTGTTTATCATATTGTTCAAGTTATGTTTCTTTGTTGATCTTCTCTCTAGTTCTGTCAAATGATGTGAGTGGTGTGTTGAAATCTCCAGCGATTACTGTAGAGATGAGTATTTCTCACTTTGGTTTTGCCAGAGTTTGCCTCAAGTATTTTGGGGCACCCTGGTTAGTTATTTATGACTGTTATATCTTCCTGGTGGATTGTCCCTTTTATTAATATATAATGGCTTTCTGTATCTTCTTAAAAGTTTTTTGCATTTAAAGTCTGTTTTGTCCAATATTTTTATAGCTACACTTGCTCTTTTTTGGTTCTTGTTTGCATGGAGTGTCTTTTTCCAAACTTTTATTTTCAGCCGGTTTGTATCCCTGGGTCTATGGTGGGTCTCTTTAAGGCAGCATATGGATGGTTTGTGTTTTTTTCTCCATTCTTTCAGCCTATATCTTTTGATTGGGACTTTTGATCCATTCACATTCAGTGATATTACTGTAATGCATTATTTACTACCACCATTTTATTCTTTGGTTTTCATATGTCATATCTTGTTTTCATCTATTTTCTTACTCTTTTGGTCATATTTTCTATACTCTCCTCCAAGCCTCTCTCTCCTGTCTTTTTCTTTCAAGCTGTAAGGCTCTCTTTAATTTTTCCTGCAAAAGTGGATTCTTTTTTTTTTTTTTAAATTTATTTTTTAGGTGGTACTGGGGGTTGAACCTGGGACCTGATACATGGGACACAGGCGCTATACCTGCTCCCCAGGGTGGATTCTTTTTTACGAACTCTCTTAGTTTCTGTTGGTTTTTGAATATTTTTAATTCACCTTCATATCTGAAGGACAGTTTTGCTGGATAAGGAATTCTCAGTGGGTAGTTTTCCTCTTTCAGTATCGTAATTGTATCATACCAATGTCTTCTCACCTCAGTGGTTTCTGTTGAGAAATCCCCACTACATCTTACTGGGCATCCCTGGATTGTGATGGTTGTTCTCCCTTCCTGCTCTCAGAATTTTCTCTTTATCTTTGATGTTTGACTTTTTGAGTATTTGTGTCTTGAGGTAGGTCTATTCATATTTATCCTGATTGGGGTACGCTGCACTTCTTGTACATGTAAGTTCATTTCTTTATTGAGAGTTGGGAAATTTATAGGCATTATATCCTCAAATACTCTTTCTGCCCCCTTTCCCTTCCCTTCTCCTGGAATTTCCATGACACATATGTTGTTGCATTTTGTGTTATCATTTCACCCCTTTAGCCCCCTGCTCAATTTTTTCCATTCTTTTCTCTGTTCTTCTCTCTTCAAGTTCAGCTCTTCTGTCTTGTATACCACTTATTCTTTCTTCTATCATTTCAAGTTTGCTGTTTTATGCCTCTAATGTGGTTGTTTTTTTGTTGTTGTCGTTGTTAGTTTTTTTAAGGAGGTACTGGGAATTGAAACCGGCACCTTGTATGTGCAAAACAGGCACTCAGCTGCTGAGCTACACTGAGTCTGCTGTAATGGGTTTTTTTGGTTGTTGTTGGGGCTTTTTTTTTTTTTTTTTTTTCCTGAGTTACCAGGAACCGGGCATTGAACCCGGGACCACAGAAGTGGGAAGCCAACACTCAACCAGGGAATCAACCACTGAGCCACATCAGATCCCCCGAGTTGGCTTTTTTGGTTGGTTTGCTTGTTTGTTTTTGTTTTTTTTTCCCTTAGAATGCACTGAGAACCAAACCCAGCACCTCCTTATGTGAGAAGCAGGTGTTCAGCTGCTTGAGCTACATCTGCTCCTCTCTAATGTGTTTTTTTATTTTAAATTTTTTATAGGTATTTGGATTATACAAATGTCACATAAAAAAATATAGGGGATTCCCATATGCCCTGCTCCTCACACCTCCCACATTTTCCCACATTAACAACATCCTTCATTAGTGAGGTACGTTCATTACAATTGATGGACACATTTTGGAGCATTGCCACCAAGCATGGATTACAGTTGACACTGTAGTTTACACCTGTTTTTCCCTCTCAGAACCTACAGTGGCCACTGCCTCCAAATCAGTGATATAATTTCTTCCGTTGATAGAATCACAATGAGTCTATAGTAGAATACCATTAAGTCTACTTTCATCCATAGTTTATTCCCCAATCCTGAGGACTCTGGGAGGTGATGTCCACTCTACTGCCAATTGAGAGGGGGCTGCGATCCCATGGAGTCGATGGATGGGACTCTCTTGCTTGCAGTTGTAGACTCTCTTGGTTCCTTGGTATGGTGGTTGTCTGTCATCACCTATTTGTTAGTTGCCCTGGGTGAGACCAATGAACTGGAGAGTAGGTGTTGCAACTCCATTGAGATTCAGGGCCTAGCTGGAAGATGGACAGCCCAAAGATTTAAGTCTCTTGGATATAAACCTACCCACTCTAGTACTAATTATAGGTTCAAATAGAAGGACAGAAGAGCCATGTGTAGGGAAACCACAACTGAGTCCAATTCTGTCACACTGGGGAGCATAAATTCCAAAGTAGGGCCTACTGGCAAGGCACCTAACTCCTGAGCTATCTGCTCTGATAGTGTCTGGATGTCTCCAGAGCCCTCAGGAGCCCTGCTATTTGGGGTGGTATCTACTTTGCAGTCAATGAGATCTTGCTGAGATGTGCATAAGCGTAATCTCTGGTGTGACCTCCTGACTCACTTTGAAGTCTCTTAGCCGTATAAACTCTTTTGTCTTTACCTTTTCCCCCTTTTAGTCAAGGTCTTTTCCCAGTTGCATTGCTACTTGGTGCTTGGTAGTAATCCCTCAGTGCCAGGGAATCATGTCCCACGCTGGGGGGAAGGTATTGTATTTATATGCTGAGTTCGGCTCAGAGACAGCATGCCTTCTATTTTATCGCCACATTTATTACAGATATTCCTAGAGCAGGCATCGGCTTTAGATATCAAATTGTTGATCTACTGCATCTAAATAAAAGGTTTTTTGTTTTTTTGGCAGATGTCTCATAGAAATTTTCCCTGATATTATTCATCTTATTGCTAGTGAGGCACCCAGGGAGCAAAATTTAAGGAGGTACTCTCAAGTACCGACTTGTTCTTGAACAAGCCTGAGAATGAGTGCCTTCTCAAATTTTGTGCCTTCCCTACATACTCACCTTCAAATCATTGTTGAGCCCTTCATTTTTTTAAGTGATGAACTGAGAAGCTGGAACTTAAGAGGTAGCCAAGACGCATACATACACATGCCTACTTTTTATCTTGAATCCAAGTTTTCAGCTCAACTCTATGTTCTGCTTTTTATCTTAAAATAGAATGTTTCAACTGTTATTAGAACACTGATTTTCCTTTTATCAGACTTTTAAGGACTTTAAAACTTTGAATCTGGTATCTGTTGAAGACGACTGATTTACTTCTGTTCCAAGCGCGGTATCTATTAAACATTAAACTATTTCTACTACAAAACCTTTTCATATGTTGTAGTATTTAGGATATGTTTTCATTGCAAGCATCATGTGCATCATAAATTGAGCTCTGCTTGTTTATACCCAAGGTAAAAAAAAAATTCACTATTTTACATATTAACCCAGTCCATATACTTAATGTTATTTCATAACTATGTAGCATTCTTTACCTTAATAAATTAACCACAGTGTCCTAATGTAGATAGCCATGGGAAGCTTGGACTAGCCTTCAGGCAGAAGGTCACTTTAGAGGTGTGCTTTATTTTACTTTACATACTGGGCCAATGTACACACTTAGATACTTAATTGCTGCAAATTAATGGGATAATTGATAGCTAGCTACATTATATTTATTTTATATCTTGATTTCTTAGGAAGAAGTGATATCCTTCGAGCCCCATAAAAGAACCCATGCTTAAATATTGTTTTTCCCCAGTATTTTATTAAAATTTTCAAATCACAGAAAAGAACAAATTGTATAGACATTACTCATGTATCCACAACTTAGATTCTACAGATAACCTTTTACTATATTGACTTTATCACATTTAGCTTTGTTTTTAATTAAATTTGAAAATGAGATGAAACTTTTAAATGAACTTGACTTTTATTGGATTGTCTACTCAACATGATTGTATTCATGGCTTTAGGAAATAGTTGCCTAGAGAGATGGAAAAAAAAAAGCTCAATAATGTTAATATCAGTCTAAAAACGCAAAGCCTACTTCCTAATCCAGCACTTTTTTCTGGCTTGTTTTGTGATTTTAAGGAAGGTACCTCTTTGTTTCTTGTTTTCTCATACTTGAAAGAAATTGACTTCTTAAGATAATTCTCAACAGAATTCTTAAGAGCAGTTTATGACATCTCATGTATATTAATGGTTGAAATCAATTTCCCTAGGCTTATCTTTATTCCCAGGTGGAATGGTTTTAAGTACATTAGAATATTAATAGATAAAGTATACTTTGGAAATTTGAATAGTGTTTCTTTTAAATTCTGATTTTGAATGAATTGCATTGTAAGAAATGAACAACCTAAATTGAAACAGGTGTAAGACTTTCTAAAATGAAATATTAAACAACCCAATGAAATTATAGGCTTGGAAAGGTATTATGTAGTGACTGAAATAGTTTTTTTCCATAAGTATTTCTTTTAGGAATAAAATACGAAAATTGGCAAGGATTTCAATTTCTAACTTTCCTTCAGCATATTTGGCATTTTGTTGAAGTGTAACTAAATCTTCAATGCATTCAGTATTGTATGTTTATCTAGAGCTTGCTATAAGCCAGGCTCACAATGATAGGGGATGGGAAGTGGCTGTGGCTCAATTGGTTAGGCTCCTGTTTACCATATGGGAGGCCCCGGGTTCAATTCCCAGGGCCTCCTGGTGAAGGCAAGCCAGCCCACGTGATGTGGTGAGCTGGCACAGCAAGATGACCCAAAGAGAGAGAAGCAGACACAGGAAAATGCAAAGCAAATGGACACAGTGAGCACAAGCAGCAAGGGGGGGGGG
>PVKH010007395.1:0-20253 GCA_004027955.1 Chaetophractus vellerosus | reverse complement strand
ATGCCCAGGCAAAAAGAAACCATAAATGGATAGTTTGAAATATTCTAAGTTTCCAGAAAGTGAATTCCCATAGAATAGTGCTCCATGTGAGGATTTAATGGAACATGGAGCTATGAAGACATTTCAGTGCAAGTCAGGATTGGAAATGCAATTATCTAGAAAGGATCTGTGGAAAGCCTTACTGTATGAAAGCTTGGGCTTCTGTGTGCTACCTGTAAAACCTACAAGTCTGTTACAGTTTGATGTAATTATGAATTCCAAAAATTGAATCATGCTTGTAAACTGATCTGTTCATCTGGGCATGATTAAGTTATGATTAGGGCGTTGACTGGGCCATGTCAGTAGGGAGTTGAGCCCCACCCCTTCGTGGGTGGGAGAATTGAATATAAAAGTCAAGACAAAGGACAGAGGGAGCAGATTTGAGAAGCAGTTTTTGAGAAGCAGTTTTTGAGAAGCAGTTCTGATGTTGGAGAAAATGCCCCAGGAGAAGAAAAGTGAGCCATTCGCCTGATAGTCTCCAGCTGGCTTTGTGGAGAAAGAGAAGAGCTAAGCCTGGAGAGAAACACAGAAATCCAGCCCCAGAAAGAGAGGAACCCACGAAGTTTGAACCCTGGCAAACGTCGGCAGCTGTCTTGCTCCAACATGTGGCAATTCACTTTGGTGAGGGAAGAAACGTAGCTTGTGGCCAGGTAGCTGTAAGCTTCTACCCCCAAATACATACCCTTTATAAAAATGAACCAATTCTTGGTATATTGCTAAAGTACCCCTTTGGACGACTAATACAAAGTCTTTTGCAAGATCTTTGTGAACAGAGCCACAGCCAGCCTGGACTAAAAAATACAGTAAAGGGGTATATTGAAAGGAAAATAACTTCAAAGGCAGAACCCTAGTAGTTGGGGTCTGGACTGAAGACATCTTTCAGGCCAAGAGACTGAGCCCACCCGTGTGTATGGAAAGGGTGAGCATGCGCTGGCACTTGAAGAGGGCGGATCTTCTGCTCTGTTGTTCAGGAAAAGTGGTTCCACCTGTCTTCAGAGAGGGTAGATCATATTCCTCAGGGATTATGGAGACTCTGGCCTTCACCCCAGTGTTCTAGGAGCCTAGAGTTTGGCTGCAACCCAGATGCTTGACTTGACAAGGGTGGAGCCAAGAGCAGGGTTGCTATGAAAGCACTTGGAAAGGGTGGAGCTGCCACTCCATTAGACTCCAAGGACAAAACGTCATTCCATAGATGACTCTGAGACTTTGGAACCTAATGGAGTATGCCCTGCAGTATTTCAGAATTGTTTGGGACTCATGACCCCTGTTTCGTTCCCAATTTCTCCTTTTGGAAATGGGAACATGTATCCTATGACTGCCGTTCATTTCTATATTGGAAACATATAACTTTTTAAAATTTACAGGTCCACAGCCAGAGAGAAATTGTGTCTCAGGACAGACCACACCTATAACCAATTTTGAGGAGACTCTACTTAATATTGTTACTGAAATAAATTAAGGCGTTTGAAATACTGTGATGAGATAAATATATTTGCATATGGAAAGAACATAATTTTGGGAGGTCCAAAGGGTGCAGTGTGATAGTTTGAGACAGTATGTACCCCCCAAAATCATGTTCTTATAGCTGGTCCATTCCTGTGCATGGGAACCTATTGTGGGTGTGACCATTTGATTAGGTTACTTCAGTTAAGGCATGGCCTAGGATGGGTTTTAATCCTCTTAGCAGAGTCATTTATAAATGGGATGAATACAGAAAAACACAAAAGCAGAGAGAAAGCCAAAAACAAGAAGCTAAAGCAACAACCCAGAGAGAAGAGAGAGCTCAGCAGATACCATCATGTGTCTTGCCATGTGACAGAGGAGTCCAGGATTGCCAGCAACCAGTCTTTGGGGAGAAAGCATCGCCTGATGATGTCTTGAGTTGGACATTTTTTTCTCAGCCTTGGAAATGTAAGCCTGCAGGCCAATAAATCCCCATTGTAAAAGCCAACCTATTTCTGGTATATTGCCCTTTAGGCAGCCTAGCAAACTAAAACAGCATCTATCTAAGAGCCTTATCAACAGCTGGAGCCTTTGCATGGGGAATAATAATTTTCAGATATGGGTCTATTCAGAATGATCTACCCAGATATTAGTTACCCAGAACTCCTTATCACCAAACCTATTCCATTTAGTCAGGTTTTGAAACCTTGACCCAGATTCTACATAAATTCTGAGATCAAATCATTTCTCCTTCCCAGGAAAGTGGCCAACAATTAGGGGGATTCCCTTTATACAGGAATCTTCAGGGACACCCATAAGAGAGAGAGTCCACTTCTCATTTGCCTGGTAAACTCGATTTTAGATGTTTTAGTCTTCAAACAATTGCTTATAAAGAAACTTCTTGTGGTCTTTTCCCTACATGAGACTTAGTTGATGAGAACTCCAGTCAATGAGCTACTTCAGTCACCTTCTAACACAGTTCTTCCTGCTCAAATTATTCAGGATCTACTTCTGCTATTTACACCCAAAGAACCTCAAATGATAAAAGAAAAATTATCTTAACTAGGGTGTTCATAAGGTTTATTGTGATTAGGATATTACAGAGAATTTTTTTCTTCATAAATATTGTCCACTTAACAGTAAAATTTTGTTAGGCTTTCTGGCATTTGTGTTCAGATAATTAGGTAGCATCTAGGTCATTGTTAATAAATTTGGGATCTTAGAAGGACCTCCCAATGATTCTCTGGTTGCTACCTAATAATAGTGTCTTATCTTTCCTGGGCTTCTCTAATCAAGTATTCTAGACTAGCAAGTACCACAGCTAACAGATGAAATTTATTATCTCTCAGTTCTGGAGGCTATATATCTGAAATTAAGTTGCCAGCAGTGCTGTGCTTCCTCTTAGAGTTGATAATCTATTCCATTTCTCTCCCCTGGCTCCTGGGATTGGCTAGCAATCTATGACGCTCCTTGGCTTGTGGCAGCATGACTCAATCTTTGCCTCTCTCTGTGTTCAAATTTCCTCTCCTTATAAGAACAACTGTCGTATTGGATTAGGGTCCATTTTGTGTCGTCTTAACGAATAACACCTTTTAAAATCCTGTTAAATAATTTCACATTCACAAGATTGGGAGTTAGGACTTTAACATGTCTTTTGGGGGACAAATTGAATTCATAACACATAGTTTTAAAAATGATGATAAATATAAAATAGCTAGCATTTATTGAAAGCTTAATTTTTTTCACACACTGTTCTAAGCACATTAAATGATTAAATGCATACAATAACACCATATGATTGGTACCAACATTATTCTAATTCTACAGATGAAGAAACTTAGATCCATATAGGTTAAATAACTTGCTCAAAATGATGGTGGAATTTCAGTAGTAGCATTATTATTTCTTTTACAATAAATATTTCCCTAAACAAATCATAAGTTCTTTCCAAATCTCCTACTGCACATCTTGTGTTGGTAAATGGTACCCCACATCAGTTATTAAAAATGTCATTCAATATTTAAAGAAGCAGTCGAATATAGTGGTTAGGGACATAAATATAGATGCCCTGTAACTATTGTTGAAATTCCAGTTTTGCCATTTTGGGGTTTGTGTCCATTACTTAATCTCTCCGGCCTCATCTGCTACCCTGGGATGAAAATAGTGCCTATCTCATAGTGTCATTGTGAGAGTAAAATGATTTAGCTTATAAAATACCTAAGAACTCAGTCTTGAACATAGTGCTCCATAAATTTAGTTTGTTTTGTTATTATTATTTCTGTTGCTGTTGTTTTGTTATTATTAGTTGTCCTAGGAGATATAGCTAAGGACATGAATAAATTGACTTCTGTTTAAAGGAATTTACTTTCTTGTGGATAAGACAGCTAAGAAAGCAGATAATTACTAAGGACCATGTTAGAGGTATGCCCAAATTGTAAAGAGAGGAAGGCAGGGAACAGGTTGGAATAGAACCAAATTCACATTAGGGACTTATAACAGGTTTATTAAGGAATAGTACCTGAGGTAATTATATATATATCACCTAATAAGAATTATATTGAGAGGGTGATGAAAGCAGAGGGACTAGCATTTATAAAGGCACTGTTTGTAAGAGAAAATTTTACGTGGAAAAATGTAGCACCTCAAAATGGGTGAAGCATACAATATGAGGGAAAAGAAATGAGAGTTCAGACCAGAGATAAACTGCTGTAGATCATAAAAATCAAAGTGTGCCACATTGAGGAAATTCAATTATTTCCTAAATGGTAGGAAGCATAGGGTGGGCAGAAGTGTTGGAAATTTAAAGCTTTTAAGTAGATTGAAATTAGTAGGCAAAATTGTTCTTAAGAAATATTGTTCTGGAAACAATGAATAATGGATTGTTGAGGGAAGGGATGGGGTGGAGAATTTCAAAAAGTGGATGCTATTTAGAAAGGTGTGCATGACAAAAAATATTTAAAAATAGGATGCAATCTTGAACTAAAGATTAGCTGAAAAGAAGAGATAGACTCAAACTAAGAGGTGATTTGATAAATTTTCATGATCAGATTGAGGTTTTAGCTGAGAGAAAAGGAAATAGCAAGGATGCTTTACATTTTCTTGTTTATGTTACTTGTTGGATTTAATTTCACTCATGAAATGCCTGTAGGACATATATGTGAAGATGTCCAATAGAAACTTGAGTTGGTTGTATAGGTCTTTTTGTCCTGGAAATTAGTTTTGGTAGCTATCAGCCCTCAGGTGATAGTTGAAACCATGGTCTTTTAGTTTGCCAAAGGCCTGCCAAGGCAAAGTATCAGAAATGGGTTGGCTTTTTTTTTTTAAAGATTTATTTATTTTATTACATATCTCCCCTCCCCCCTGATGCGGCGACGCGCCGAGACTGGTCACTGCGCAGGCGTGGCTTTTCCCCGCTTGTGGGCGGCTTCTGCTTCCATTCACGGCTGGCTTTCAGTTCGCAGGTGGCTGGCTGTGCTCCATTCGCGGGCGACCTGCCCTGCCCATGGCGGCTCTTGCCCTGTCCGTGGCAGCTTCTTGCCCTGCCCACGGCGGCTCCGGCCCGCCCATGGCGGCTTGCCATTCTCAAGGCGGTCTGCCCGCTAGGAGAGGTCCCCGGGAAACAAACCCGGGGCCTCCCATGTGGTATTGGGTTGGCTTTTATACAGGGAATTTATTTGGGGTAAAAGCTTACTGTCCCAAGGCCATGAAAAGTCCAAACTGAGGTACCAATGTCTGCTGCCACATAGTGAAGATGGCTACTGATCTCTGCTGAGGTATCTGCCTTCCCCTCCAGATCTACCATCTTTTGGAGCCCAGCTCTCAGAGCTCAGCTGTCAGCTATCACGTATAGGGCCTGTTTCTTCTTGAGCCGCCTATAATAGTTTGGCTGCTCTGCTTCCTTCCAGAGGTCAGCTGCAAGCTATCAGGCATATAACAGGGCTCATCTTCTCTTGATCTGTTACATGATACTCTAGTCCTCTCTCACGTGGCCAGATCAAATATGGCAGAGCCCTATAGTGATCTTATCAAGTAATCTAATCAAAGAATCCTCAACTGACTTTAATGCAATAAAAGGGTGTCACACCAAGAGGAATAGATTAGTTTAAAAACATAATCTGTCTCTTTTTGGCATTCATAAAATACTCTTAAAAAGATACACTTGAGGGGCTGGCTATATAGCCCAGTGGATAAGGGCGCCGGTATACCACATGGGAGGCCCCGGGTTCGGTTCCCGGGGACCTCTCTGAGCGGGCAGACGGCCTTGGGAAAGGCAAGCCACCGTGGGCGGGGCAAACCCGCCGTGGGCAAGGCAAAAAGCCGCCACGGGCAGGGCAGAGCCCCCACGGGCATGGCAAGTCACCCGTGAAACATGGAGCTGCTGCCCACGAATCACGGAGCTGGGCAGCCCGCAAAACACAGAGCAGAGCCACCTGTGAAACGGAATGGAGCCACCCACGAGCAGGGAGAGCTACCTGCGCGGAGGGCTGACTCGGCGCATCGCTGCAAAGACGGGGGGAGACAAGAAGCAGACATAGAAGAACACAGAAGAATGGACACACAGCAAGAGCAAGCAGAAAGGGGGGGGGAATATAACAAAAAAAATACATTAAAAAAAAAAGATACACTTGACTCCGTGAAATTTCCTTAGGGAGATTGTGAAGAGTAAGATGAGTATAGAGGAATACACTTTGGAAAATGAGATTGAAGTAGTAGGCAAAACAAGGGAGCCAATATAGGACTCAGAGGGAAACAACTGGAGTAAGAAATGAGGAAACATTGTATTAAATAAAGGAAATAAACAAAAAAGAAATTATTTTCAAGAATAGAGTGACTAACCATGACAAGGCCCACAGCCCACAAAGAGGTAAGGTAATATGAAATGTTCTGATTTTGTAACTAAATTGCCATCAGTGAACCTACAGAGAGCAGTTTCAGTGAAGTGATGTGGGTGGAGGATAGGTAAAAGGAGACAGAAAATATAGAAAACAGAGGTAAAGATTACAAATTGTGCGTGCCATTTTAAGTACTTGGAAGATAATGCAAAGAAAAAAAACATTGGGAAATGAATGGAAGATAAGCTGCATATGAAGAAAAGCAGAAAGATAAGGCAACATCTGGAAAGGGATGTGGCAGTTTGGTATTATTTATGAATGCCAAAAAGCGATATAGATTTTGTTTGTAAACTGGTCTGTTTCTCTGGGCGTGATACTCTTTGGTTGTATTAAATTCAAAGGTTTTACATTTACTTGATTATGTTAAGATCAGGGCTTTGATTCAACCATGTCATTAGGGTGTGCAGAGTTGAATCCCTGCCCCCTTGGTGGACTATATAAACAGACACTCAATCAAAGGGACAGAAGCAGATATGAGAGAAAAAGGGAGAGAGCTCCATAGACATGGAGGAGGACTTTGATCCTGTGGCCCAGTGGAGAGAAGAGCCATTTGCCTGATAGTTTGCAGCTGAAGAGATCAGAGCCCTGAGCATCTGAGCAGGCCTGGAAAGAAATGAGCCCTCTAACCTACAGCTGTGATCGGAAGAAGCTCGGCCCACAGAGCCATAAGAGGAAAGAGGAAGGCCGAACCCTTGCGGATGTCACCGGTCATCTTGCTTCAACACATGGCAACAGACTTGGGTGAGGAACTAACCTTCAGTTGAACTCTTTAAGGACTTGTAGCTGTAAGCTTTTATCCTAAATAAATACCCTTTTTAAAAGCCAACAAATTTCTGGTACTTTGCATCAGCACCCCTTTTGGCTGACTAATTCAAGGAGCAAAAGTTTGAAGTCACATTTTTTGTCTATTTGTTTCTTTGAATTAGGATACTTGGCTTTACAAGTTCAAGGAAAAGCAAAGACACACAGAGTCCAAAGATTCCACTGTGCAAGAATTATTGATGGATCAATGTCTTTGAAATGGAGGAAAGAGATGATATGCAGAGCACCAGTGAAACTATTTGCTTTAAACAGGAGTAACAGCTAATCCACCGAAATTGGAGGGAAAATAGTAAGAGTGGGTGCATATCCAAATAATTTTATAACCCCTTTGTATTGATGGAAACATCACAGGTACAAAGACAAATTTTGGTGAGCATTCAAAAAGTAAGGGGTGCATGGTTGGAAATGTCTTTCCTCATTTTATGTGTTCAGGTAGATACTAGAGACTACAGTGAAACAATGCATGTATCTGGATGCCTGAGAAATGTATAGTTAATTTAACAATGAAGAAAATATGTGTGAGGAAATTTCTAGTGGTCTATAAAAAGTAAGCATATTAAGAAGTTATATTAGCATAGATAGCTCATCCTCAAGGATCTTTTTTATGGAAGGAAAATGTATCATATTGCTCACTGACTGTATAATAGAATATAAATGAATTAGGCCTCAGCTGTTATCTTCATTTCACAAAAAAAGCATGATATTACTGCAGAAAGGGACAAATTATGTTTAAGTAACTGGAAGTTCTTAATATGACCAAAATTATGTAAATTCCACCAACCATCAATTTTCTAGGAATTTTAGCCTTCATGCTAATTCAAGAAAATCAAGCACAATGTATTTGCAGCTGGCATAATTCTCCACACAATCTTTCAAAGGAGAGTTACTTATGAAATGTACTTGAATTGTAGAAAAGTATGATACACTGAACCAGGTAGTGCCATACTGGTATGCTCTATTTAAGAGAAGATAAAAATATTTGGCAAATATCAGGAGCATTTTAAAAAATCAGCGACAACTTAATAAAATACATTTCATATGGTTAGTGGTACAGGACTATACTTGAGAGATACATGAGATATGAGGTACTGGAAAGAATATGGATTCTGTAATCCTACAGCTCAGTGTCTCAACAGCAGTGATGCCATTTATGACTGGATGAGGCCTTTATGAGCTCTGAATCTTATTTTCCTCATCTGTAAAATGATAATGATGATGATAATACCTATAATCAGAAGTTTTGTGAAATTTTCTTTAGATATATGGTTCCCCATTTTTTAGATGGTAGAGATTCAGCTGTTTAACTGATTATAGGAAGGCTAGTAGTAAAGAGAAAACTGAAGATTAAGGGGAAAGAATGAACATTCCAGTATAAGATCTATGAAATGTCAAGAAGGGATATAATCTAGAGCACAGATAATAAAATATCCAAAGAGATGATGTACAAAACATTCCAGGAATGTGTTGACAAGATAATGATAGATTATATAAAAAATAAATGTTAGTAAAACAACAGTGACAATGTTGTGTATTTAAATTGGCTCTCTAAATGCTTACAAAATTCGACTATATTCCTAATTATTGATTTAATTGTTCTATTTCTTTACCATATTTGTAGTTCTGCATTTAAAAACCAGTAGTGGTGAAATTACTACCTCATTTTCTTTCTGTACATACACTTTTCTTGTTTTTTTTTTAAATGAATATGTTGCCTATGCAATGGTTTAAGTTACCTGTCTAGCTAGAATGCAAAGATTCATGTATATCTCTGAATTATTTGTCCAAACAAATAATTTTTGTTTGCATGGCATGATACATCTGACTATAGTTGGCCCAAATATGGCCAAACTTGCTGAGACCCCACTGTGGATTTGACAGAATGTTATAAAATACAGGCTCCTTATGAAAATTGAGTCCATGAACCAAATATATTCCAAGGAAGTTGAGATTCCATGTTTATGACATTTTTGTTCTCTGTTTTTGACCAAGCAGCATGAGTTAATGTTTCTGGTAAGCAGCATGAACAACATATTTAGTACATAAGAATTAGAATTTTTAAATTTAGAGAGAATCACCAACTTTCAAAAAATTGAAATAATAAAAAAGCCACAATAGAAAGAATAAAACCAAACCAAATCACAGATGACACTAAATATAAGAGTTGAGGGTACATTGGAAAAGAAGCCAGGATTCTAATAATTTTGCTCCTATGGCACAAGGGGGAAAAGTTAAAGGTTTTCTTCAATTCAGATTCTTAAATTACAGATTCTAAGAAAAATGACACTTCCTTGAGAAACTGGAGAATCTCTTTAATTCTGACGATATGACTAACTCACTAGATTAGCTTCTAAATGTCCTTCATGGTTATTATCCATTGACTGGGTGCTTTCTATCCAGCTGGAGTGTGTGATGTAAATTTGTAGAAACTTTCCAGAAGGTATTTTGAAAGACCTATCAAAATTACAAAAACATATCTGTCAAAATATAATAATCTTTGGAGATACTAAGATTTTTCACAAAGGTTTGACAATGATGTTGTTAAGTATCCTGTAACAAAGGAACTATTGGAAACAACTTAAATGTCCAAAATAGGACGTTGGCTAAATAAATTGTAGAACGTTCATGCCATGAAGCACTTACTAAAGAGCCAATCAAAAGTATCAATATACTATTTCTATTAGCATGAAAAATTTAAATGAAAATGACAGATTACCAACAAGTGCATTTCAAGGTATGAAACTTTTAAATAAAGGAAGTATACAGTTATAAATATGCTTGTAACATTTTGAACAAATAATGAGAGAAATGACTGACTGATTAAGCTTAGTATATGCCATGCACTTTGCTAAGCCTATTACCACATTTTTTTGCTTTTGTCCTCATAAAAACCATGCTGCTCAGTCCCTATCATCTCTCTTACGCATATAAGGAGAATGAGCCTTTGCTTGGCAAAGTTAATTCACCTACAGTTATGGTGCATGTAAGACATACACTTAAATTTTAGATCCAGATTTCTGTTACTCAAAGCAGAATTGAATATTATTCCAGTAAATTCATCAACAGTTTAACAGTGAATATCTTTGGATGCTTATTGGTGTTTTTATTTTCTTCATTTTGTTTATTGGTGCTACCTAATTTTCTTTAGTAGACATACATTACTTATGAGGAATAAAAAAAGTTTAGGAGAAGAATAAGTACATTGGTGATCAATAAGATAACCAAAGGATCAATGCTATTACCAATGTAAATGATACAGTGATCACTGATATGATATAGAGATATATTTAGGTGTGTAGTATACATATGTGCCTATATTGTATTTGAAATAATTTCTGATAAAATTAACAAAAAATACTGATTGTTAGCCCTCAAACATGGTGAAGAATATGACTGTTTTGAATTTGAATATAAATCTGATTCTAAACCTAAGCATTTCTTTCATGGTTCATCTTTCTACTTTAAAGAGTGCAAGCTACAAATATATTACTATAGAAAGTCATTCTTGGTTATTGAGAAAATTCCTTAAACATCTGTGCAAATTATTCTAAATTCAAAGCAGTTGCATTTATGTCTTTGGTGACTTCTTCCACCATTGCAAAAGACATTTTTTGCACTGGACTCTTTTTGCTACATGCTGTATGAAATGGCATATACTCATACACATACACAGAAACACACCATCTTGGTCAATATAATTTAAAGCTAAAGAAATCACCTACTCCTTCAGTTTATAACTTTTATTCTTCCATCAAGTCTTTGCATGTTCTCATAAAAGGGGTTTAATCTTCTTTTAGATTCATAGTTAAAGGAATGACCCAGACAAATAATTAAGGTTACTACCTTAACCTTTACATGTGAATTTGGACTTTCCCTCTTCTCATAAAAGAGCAAAATGGACAAAATAACTATATCCATGAGTTTGAAGAACAAAGTATATTTGACCTGCTCTGGCTTTCATTGGAAATTAGTTTTGATGTGTATATTTTAATTTGACAGACTGACATTTTTCTCTTCTTTACTATACAGTTTAGTAACTCCCACTACTTAGCGAAGAGATTTCATGAGAAATGGATAGTAATAGCCAAAAATATACCAAGAGGATTGGCCCATTTTTTCTCATTCAAAATAATAATTTGAAGAATATATCAAGTACTTTCTTGAAAGAGACTAAGCTATGCAAAAGGCCAGTAAGTAAAAGCCATAATTTAGCACTGAATGACAAGCATCCATGGTGAGATTTTGTTAGCTATTTCCACTCTATATTACCTACTGTAAATTATGAATGCATTCAGTCTCAAGCCAAAGCATTACAGTTTCTGTATCAGAAACTTTTGCTATTGATGGAACAAACAAATAACCTTCTGTCTTTTTAATATGGCCACAGATTCAAATAAGAATGCCCTATTTAAAGTCCCTTCGTATATGTTTGTATGAGTATATTCACACACACATATACACACTTAAACATATAAAAATTATAATACATAGTATCATAATATATTACTTATTTTTATATTTAATAGAACCAATATAAAGGTGTTCTTATATGAACTCTTATTTTGAAAAAGTATGACATATAAAACTTTATCGGTCTCAAAGAACAGTGAGACAACCAGTGAAGTAGTTGATTCTACTCTCCAGAGAATTCACTCTAACATGAAGTGTAAAGCTTAGAATGTTGATCACAGCTCTTGAGGCTTCCTAAAGAATTCCAAATTATTTTACCATAAATGCCAAGTTTTCAAAATATGGTTGCAAAAAGCCAGACAATAAAACCTTTATGCTAAATTGATAACAAATGTGTCAAAAAATCTAGCCATATTAGCTACATCACTAAACTTATTTTAGGACAGCTTGATAATTTAGCCTTCTCAGATTACATTAAACCATCAAACTTCCAGGTAGTCTGTTCTTAATAGAACTTTTAACTTTCTTTTTGTTGATACTTGCTTTCTAGGGAATATAACTTTCTTAGTAAAAATTTGCTTTCCACGGAATGTAAGGACATCCCCAGCCTTTTCTTTGTTCCTGTTGTTTTTTTTTTAAGAATGCATTTTGATAAACAGGTAATGAAGACGTTGCCTCAAAGTTTAGAGTATTGGTACACACAACCCTCCCCATGGCAGAAAAGTATTTAGTGGGTCACTTTCATTAGAGTCACAAAGACCTGCTGCAGCTGGTCTTTCCTTCTTTTTTCTACTGCGTAGAAAACACTCACAAGACATCTTTGCTAATGCTGACCATTTTGCTTTGTGTGTTGAGATCCTAAAGTGTGCTAATTACCCTGGCTGGAATTCAAAATCTGATCTACTTTGCCAGGAATAAGACAGTAGTCCCATGGAGGGAAAAAGCTAGCCTTCAGCTTGTTAAGCCACCATGCTGGCCACTTCATCATAGGAGTCTTTATGTCCCTAGAAGCCAAGAAAGATTTATGGAACTGCTTACAAATTAAAAGAGATGCTGAATAGGCAAGAGCAGCAGTTTCAACTCACTGTGAACAGTGCTGGGAGAATTAGTTGTTTACTAGACTGGAAAGTTGCAAATGCAATTGAGCATAACACAAAATACAACGATGTGTAATGACCATGTACCTGCAAGGCTAAAATGGGCATTGGGCTTTAGAATATATATATATATATATATATATATATATATATATATATATATATATATGCCTTTGCTTAATGCTTCTCAAACACTTAAAGCAACAGTGATAATTTCATTTTGTCCCTGCCAATTTTTGAAACACTAAACTTTTTTTTCAAATTGCAAGCTTCTGTAAATTACTAGGTTTTAAAATGGAAATTTCATATGCCAAAAAATGTTTTAAGGTAGTGGCTCAATCATTTTCCAAATCTTTTATTAAATGGGATAAAAACTTGGACCGCTGTTCTTCCCCCTCATGCATGTGATTAACCAAATTAATTTGCAAATTTGAAAATATCCTTTTAGTCTTGCTTCTCCAACAATGTATCAATAGCCAAATCCTTGCTGCAATTGTCAAAAATTTGAATTTTTAATAAATCTTGCTGCAGGTCTTCATTCACTATAATTCATGTTAACAAGATTCAATGAATATTGCAAATGATCATTTTTCTTTTTATTTGAAAGCTACTCACTAATTTGGCAAAAGGTTTGCCCACATCTGATTTACTTAATATCAGAGTAAAATTAGATGAAATGAAGATAATTATATATTAGCAAAATGTTTAATTTAGGTCCATGAGGCTGCTGATTCAGGCTTTCCAAGAGAGCTGGCTGCTGGGGCTTGGCCCAGAGACAGTAACCACCCCCATTCTCTTTCCTTCTCTTTTCATCATGCTCCAGAATAAAATTCTCATTTCACTCAGAGGTTGACCTCACCATGGATTTCTATTTTTTCCCCTCCTTTACCATTTTTCTCACTTTATAAATCAATTATAAATAATATCAAACAATAATATGCAAAATACTTGTTGAGTGCCTAATATTTTGCACTAATGAGTTATGCGAACTTGTGTGTGTGTACATGGGGAATGCAGGAAAAAACTCCATATACTCCATGATCAAAAACACAGTTCAGCAGTAGATAAAATATGTAAGCAACACAATGTGGTGTGTCATTTTGTCCCATAATGACTCTTTATATTTATCATGTCCATTATCACGAAATATGCCTTTTTCTTGTTTAACCATATAGCTGGTCTTCTGTGATGCATCTGACGGATCCCCTAGTGATTTCTATTTCTGTTTCTAATTCTATTTTAAAATACTTTTTTGTGGTTATCCTGGGTTGTATTACACAAGATACCAACTTAGCTTCAATAGCACACATGTTTTTTGCTCACATATCTCTCCATTTCCCCTCTTTATGTTGTTTTTGTCCCATATTTCCTCTTTATATTTTGCATATCCATTATTAGGAAATATGTCTTTTTCTTGTTCAATTGTATTCTGACTCTTATAGGAACTAAAGAGTAGAGTTGTATATTGAGGATACAGAACCATTGGGTCTTGCATTTACTCTTTAGTTACCCTTACTGAAAATCTTCATCTCTTCACACTACTCCAAGCCACTCTATCCTGTTTCTTTGTTCCAATCTGCAGAACTCTCTTTAGTAATTCTTGTAGGGCAGGACTTTTGTTGATGAACCCTCTCAGTTCTGGTTATATGTGTATATTTTAAACTCTCCCTCATTTTTTAAGGAAAGTTTTGTTGGCTAAAAAATTGGGGGCTGGCAGTTTTTCTCTTTCATTACCTTAAATAATCATACTACTGCCTCCTTGCATGAGAAATCAGCACTTAATCTCATTGAGGATACCTTGTATTTCATGAATTGCTTTTCTTTTGCTGCTTTCAGAATTCTCTCTTTATCTTTGGCATTTGACATTCTGATTAATATGTGTCTCAGAGCTGGTCTGTGAGGATTTATTCCATTTGGAGTATGTTGCACTTATTGGATATGTATATTGTATGTCTTTCATAAGAGGTGGGAAATTATAGGCCATTATTTCCTCAAATATTCTTTCCTCCCTTTTTCCCTTCTCTTCTCCTTCTGGGACATATATAACATGTATGTTTGTACACTTTGTGCTGTCACTCAAATCCCTGAGGCACTGCTTAAAATTTTCTCTTCTTTTCTCTATCTGTTCTTCTGACTGTATGATTTTATTTGTCCTATTTTCTAGTTCACTGATTTTTTCTTCTGTCTGTTCAAATCTGCTCTTGTATGTCTGTAATGTATTATTAATTTCCATTATTGTGCCTTTCATACCCATAACTTATGTTATGTTTCCTTTTAAAATTTCAAATCTTTCTTTATGTTCACACACTGTCTTAATATCCTTTAGCATTTGTAATGGCTTGACAGTTTTATGTAATTATCAATTCCAAAAATATAAATTGAATCATGATTGTAAACTGATCTCTTAATCTGGGCATGATTAGGTTGTGATTAGGGTGTTAACTGTGCCATGTCAGTAGGACGTTGAGCCCCACCCCTCAGTGGGTGTGGTCTCAAGTATAAAAGGCAAGGCAAGAGATTTGAGAAGCAGTTTTTGAGAAGCAGTTCTGATGTTGGAGAGAACGCCCAGGAGTAGAAAAATGAGCCATTCGCCTGATAGTCTACAGCTGACATTGTGGAGGAAACAGAGGAGCTAAAGCCGGAGAGAAACGCAGCCCTGGGAAACCAAGAAGCCTGAACCCTGGCAAATGTCGGCAGCTGTCTTGCTCCAACATGTGGACTTTGGTGAGGGAAGAAACTTATGCTTTGTGGCCTGGTAACTGTAAGCTTCTACCCCAAATAAATACCCTTTACAAAGACCAACCAATTATTGGTATATTTGCAAAGGTACCCATTTGGCTGACTAATGCAGCATTATATCCACATTTTCCTACATCTCCTTGAACTGATTGAGGAGATTTGTTTGAACTTCTTTGATTATTTGTCCCAAATTCTGTATCTCCTCTGAAGTTTGAATTTGTTCACTTGACTAAGCCATAGCTTCCTATTTCTTAGTATGGCTTGTAATGTTTTCTAATATTTAGGTATCTCATTATCTTTATGAGTTCAGTCTGCAGGCTGGTTTCTCCCTCTTATATAGGGTTTTATTGTTGATTGGTTTTGTGTTAAGGTTCTTCATTGACACTTTGTCTAAATTATTCTAGACCTTTAGAGGACCTGTGTATAACTGTTCAGGTTTTCTCAGCTGTTCTTCATCTGATTCTTGTTCTGGGTATGTGGCAAAATTTTTAAGATTGCACTTTTTGTGCAATTATTTCAGCTCCAGGAGACGCTTACTTTTTTCTGTTCTTTCTACAGGAAACTTGATCTGTTCTATTTGTTTTTGTGCAGAATTTTCTTCCCAGCTCCTATGATTTGCTTAATTTTTCTCCCTCATCCAGTGGCCTCTTTTCCTTACAGTTTTCAGTTCTGAGACCCATCCTGTTTTATGGCAGTTCAGTCCTCCCTGCTTTTTTTTCTTTGTGGGTTTTCTTCCTATGGTTTCTCCCCATTCAGGGTATCCAGTCCTGGGGACCCAGATGGGGTCAATCCAAAAAAGGTGGTTCAATCTACAAGTCTGTTTGGTGTTTAGGTGGAACACAAAACCAAGAGAAACTGTGTGCAGCTATTGCCAACAGTTCTGCCCTGGTCTCTCTCTTTTTCCCCTGGGTACCTTTTTGTATGCAGTGAGCTTCAGCAACTTGTGTTTCACCCTGGGTCTCTCTCGTGGACTTTGGTCTCTGTGCCTGGATATGCATGGATTCTAATTTGCTGCTATGATTATCTCTGTAGTCTGCATCCACAGCAGGAGGGACCCAGGCCAAGCTGCCTCTTTGCAATCCCCAAACTGTGCATGGCCAAGTGAGGGGGGAGGGATTTGGACTAATGGCTCTGGAAAGGAAATCTTCTATCTGCACTTTGATTCAATGTTTGTGGAGTCCTTCCACAGTCTCCAGAGTTTTAAGAAAGTTTATTCTTTTATTTGATTCTGAGAGCAACTTTTCCAAGGGATGTCTTACATTGTCATGTGGATAACATCACTTTCCTATTTCATGTTTTTGATGCTACAATAAGTCTTGCTAGTTTTATTTTGTTTTTCAATTGTTTGTTGCTAACTGCTGTAATTGAATCATGTCTCCCACAAAAGGCATGTTTAGACCCCAATCCCCGATCCTGTGGATGTGAACTTATTTGAAGATATTATTAGTTAAGATGTATCCAAACTGAATGAAGGTGGGTCTTAACCCACTATGAGTGAAGTCCTTATACACAAAGTGAATAGGACACAGAAGGAGAGAACCATGGGTAACAGATAGAAGCTAGGAGTCAATAGCACCCAGAAAAGAAAGGATAAAATGTGACCGTGTGCATTGCCATGTAATGGAAAAAATGAGAAACCCTGAAGATTTCTTGCCTGTCAGAAGATTCCAACCCTAGGAGGAAGAAAGCCTCTCTGAAGCCATGAAACAATAAATTCCTGAGGTCAAGCCAACCCATTGTATGTTTTTTGTTTCAGTACCCGGGCATCTAAAACACTATTATATGAGAATACATTTTATTTTTCATAATGACCATGTATCCTGCAAATTTATTAAATTAACTTATGAGTTACAGTATCTTTTTTCTGGATTCTGTATGATTTCCTAAGTATTCAATAATACCATCTGCAAATAAGTATATTTTTATCTTCCTTTCCAATATTTATGTGATTTACTTATTGGGCCTATGGCTGCATGATCTATTGTGATATTCCCTGTCTCATTCCTGATGTTGCTATTTTGTGTCTTATCTTTTTTATCTTTGTCAATTATATTAGAGATTGATCAATTCTATTTAGTTTCTTAAGACTGAGACTTTTGTTTCCATAATTTTCTGTATTGTTTTCCTGTTTTCAATTTTGTAAATTTCTGCTTTTTTCTTTATTGCATCTTTCCCCATGTTTTGGGTTTAGTTTGGTCTTCTTTTTCTAGTCTTTAGGTTGGAAATTAGATTATTGGTTTAAGGTCATTCATTTTTTCTAATATAAGCATTTAATCTTACACATTTCTCTCTCAGCATTGTTTTAGTTGCAGCCTTACGTTTCAAAATGTATTTCCATTTTGAATTAGTTCTATGTGATTTATTTATTTCCTTTGAACCTTCTTCTGTGACCCATATAAAAGCTTTTAAGAATTCTTTATCTGCTAATTCTACCTTCGATATCACTATATTATCTCTATCTAGGCAGAGTCCATGATTGACATTTCTCTGGTTATGTTTCAATTTTTCCTTCTTCTTTACATGACTATTAATTTTTGTTTGGATGCTAGTCATAGTAAATGTTACATTGTTGAGTGTCTGCAACTTGTGGCCTTCTATTAAAGAAGTCCGATCTGTAGGTGATGAGAAATGAGTATTCAATTAAGTTACTTGTGGATCATTTCAATCCTCTCCAAGTCTTATAAAACATTTATTAATGCAGATTTAGTGAGACATTTATTTAATAACTAATTTAGCTCTTCTACTAAGCTATAATCCACCTGGAATATATCCTGAATGATGTAGATGTTCATGATTTCTCTCCTCTGGCTGTTTCAAATCGAAATCTATCCCCACCTTGTATGAATTCTTAGTATTGTTCAGTTTATAACTTTCTTGTAATAAAAGGTTGTAGGTAGCCTATGAGATGTCCATCTATTACCTCTGCCTCCTGGTATTTATATGTTTGTGTATTCCCCTACTCTTCTATGCATTGGACTTCCTCAGTCATTCTTTATGAATAGAATATGACAAATGCAATGAGAGGTAACTTCCAAGGATGGATTATGAAATGAATGATTTATGAAACCTTTTCTTAGACATCAGAAAGATCAAAGGTGTTGCCCATACAAGAGACATTTTAACTCTTTAAGGATTGTTTTAGTTTCCTGGGCTACTCAAACAAATACCATGAAATGGGCTGGGTTAAACAATGGAAATTTACTTGCTGCATGGTTTTGAGGCTAAAAGAAAGTCCAAATCAAGGCACCATCAAGGCAGTAATTTTTTCTGAAGCTGGGTTCTGGCTATCTTTGATCCTTAGCTTGTCACATGGCAAGACACATGTTGATGACTACTGGTCTCATCCTTCTCTTCCACGTTCCATTGATGTTTGGCTTTTGCTTCCTGTGGCTTTCACACCCTTTGCCTGCATTTCATTCCCTTTACGAAGTATTCCAGTACTAGGAATAAGACCCATCCTGGTTGAGATGGGCCACACCTTGACTGAAATGACCTCAACAAAATTCCTATTTAAAATAAGTTCACACCCACAGGGATAGATTAGGTTTAAGAATATGTTTTTCAGGGGTTCATACAGCTTCAAACCACTGCAAGAGTTTACCTTACAGATTCTCCCAATAAAACAATAGGACTTCTAGAAAGCTTAACGGTGTGATCCCTCATTTTTATCAGCAAGGGACCAAGGTAGAGAAAGTTTGATCTTAAAGATATTAGTAGTTGTGACCTCAGTCTAATGGAATGAACTACACTGAGATTCATAGGAGTGTCACAAAGTTTTTTTAGAGAATTACATCTGCAAGATCACTGGAAGCTTAGCCTAAAAGGGACAGAGATAGCACAAAATTAAAAGCAGCAGCACAAAATTCAACCTGCAATATAAAGGATGAAAAAAGTATTGAGCAGCAAGCAGGTGCTTGTTTTCTTGAAAAAAGAAGGATGATTCAGGGAGGGTGGGGAGAAAGAACCCAGAGAGTAGAGTTAAGACTCATGAAGAATTATTCCCAGAATTTGAGATGTAATCAAGGAGCTTTCAATATTTTCCTAGCTTGATTTCAAAATTGCTTCAGACCAATGATTCCTTTGTTGTTCTCATTTTCCCTCTTTTGGAAGAGAAATGTCTAATATGATTATCCTATGCCTGTCCCACTATTGTATGCTGGGTTTGTAGGAACAAATAACTAGGATTTTGGTTTCATAGGTATAAAGATCAAGAGGAATTGCACTTGAGAAGCTGTACTACAAAAAATATACCAAAAGAGCTTCATTCACACTTAGATTTGATTTAGATGATTAGATTATGGACAATAAGCTAATGCCTTAATGAGAAGAGATTCTGCAGAACTTGGGAGGGAGAAAATATATTTACATGTGGGAGAGGAGCGAAACATTGAAGGACCAGAGGTGGAGTGTGGTAAACATTCTCTGAGATGGCCCCTACTGATTCCCATTTCCTGATATGCATGTCCTTTTGTACCTTCCTCCCCTTGAGTGTGAAGTCCTAGGAATATCAGTGATGGGATATCATATCTAAGATTATGCTACAAAAATACCACAACACCTCTCTCTCTCTCAGTCTCTCCAGCCCTCCCTCCTTCCCTCTGTCCCATCCTCCCTGTATCTCTGTCTCTACCTAAATTTCTACCTCTGAGACTCTCTCTTTTTAATCTTGGAGCCCTCACTCTAGGAGAGGCAAGTGGTCACTGTGGGAGCTTCCCAATGGAGAGGTCCACATGTATGGACTGATGTTTCCAACAAACATCTAGTGAGGACCTAAGTTCTGCTAACAGCCATATGAGTGATCTCAGAAACATATT
>PVKH010007394.1:0-20232 GCA_004027955.1 Chaetophractus vellerosus | reverse complement strand
GGTCCAGCAAGCCTGGGGCTAATTGAGTTTACTGCATGGATGGCTGATTGCATCTGCATCAATCAGCAAGATTGGATCAAGAATGGATGACGCTGTTATCCATTCAGTTGACTGCTTATAAAAGGGAACTGATTTCAACATTCGGAGAGAATTTCCCAGCTCGTCCTTTGACAGCGAACTTCTCCCAGGAGCTCATCGAAGATCCTTCATCAGTCTTTCACTGGAGCAAACTCATCGAGGACCCTTCATCAGTCTTTCATCGAAGCCCCTGGCTTGCAGCCTGCCGGCGGAACCTGGACTTGTGTATCCCCACGGTCACGTGAGAGACTCTTATAAAATCTTATATTTTTAACAGAGATCTCGTGTTGATTCTGTTTCCCGAGAGAACCCTGAATAGAACACAGTGTACTCTGATAAAGCTCTTAAAAATTCAAAGCTGACATTGTGAGTGAAAATAAGTGCTTAATTATTCACCCACATAAGTGAACACCTACTATGTGCCTGTGATGGTTCCCCATGGGTGCACAAAAGTGCTTGTGATGGATGTGGGTTCATTACCTAAAGATTCTCTATCTAGTGCAGAGCGCTCAAAAAGTTGATTTTTCCAACACTAGAAAGCTAGTATTTACATCCAATTCTCCTACAATCATACATATTTTGTTTAGCTGCCAATTTCATTCCAGCATCCCACTCCTCAGAGAAGGACATCTTGGGAGATGAACTTTGATTTGTGCTCTTTGGTGATCTTGACATTGAATGATGCTCTATTTCAAGAATGGTGAACAATATGCTTACAGGGGATGAGGTTTGAATGGGGCGGAAGAGTAACCAGATGAAATCCCCATGAAGTGCCAGAGATGAGCTCATCACCCTTGTGACTGCAGTCAGGGGAGCCTGAGAGCCCCAGGTCCTGAAAGCCACAGGAATGAGGTGGCCAAATTTCAGATAAACAACAAATAACTTTTTAGTAGACATATGTCCCATGAAATACATTTTTTAGTGTAAGTATGTCTCCTGCAATATTTGGGACAGACATATATATATATATATTTAATTAGTTTATCTGAAATTCAAATTTAACTGGGTGTCCTGTAGCTTTTTTGCTTTCTTTATGTTCTTTTTGTTTCCTAAATCTGGAAAACATACACAGGAATGACTGAAGGGTGAATGCACAGAAGAGAAAAGACAGATTGCAGGAAAGGAGATAATGGTGGGACACAGATTACTCACTCTCAAAGTGTGTCTGGCCCAAGAGCCTGGAACACTGAGCTAAGGAATTCAGACTAGACCCTTTGGGCCAGGAAGGAATGACTTTGAGGATTTGTGACCAAATAAGTGAAAACAAGTGATTGTTACTTGTAAACAGTCCTTAAAGGTAGAGCTTTCCCATATGCCTTTCTGCTTAAACCACTGGCTCCCCTTCTTGGGTGTGAGGCCCTATAGGAGATACAAAAGGTGGATAATAAGACACCCCATGGCCCTTAAAGCGTTACCGTCTAGTAGCAGGGAAAGTACCCAGACTCTGGACCCAAACCATCTGGGTTCAAATTCCAGCTCTGACACTTACTAGGTATTTCTTGGTACTAGTTACTTAAGGCTAACCTATCTGGGACTAGTAAGTGAACTTAACATAGCATTGTCATAACCAATAAATGATTAACGTAGCACCTAGCATATATTAAATACATATAGTATTTGTTTATACAAAGCAAGCAACACATAAAGTACAAACTAAAAGCTTTTATAAAAAAGAGATTCTGAATAATCCCAGTAAGGAGAAGCTATTCCAGGATACAGGAAACAATATGAACAAAGATGCAGAGTAAAACACAAGAAATCATAAGGTGTGCTTTAGGAATAGCAAGTAATTCACTGTGGTTAGAATTTTGGGGCCTGTTAAAAGGAATGCTGTGAAACAAAACCAGAAAGGAGAGATGGGCCAGTATTACAGAGGGCCTTGAATGCTAAGCTCTGTCCTGCAGGCACTAGAGGACCATCAAAAGTGTTTGAGTAAGGGAGAAGCATGAATATTTGAGAAAGATTAATTATGCTACCATCTATATGATGGAGAAGCCTGGAGACTGGAGACTATTCAATAAATAATTCAATAATAATCACTGTGTCCCTCTCCCTCTCCCTCTCCCTCTTTCTTTGGAAGCAAGCTGCCAAACAGCCATCAAGGAACTGGGGCCTGCTCACAACCACATAAGCCAGCTTGGAAGTGCTTCACCAGCCCAGTCAAGCTTTGAGATAACATTAGCCCCGGCAGACTGCCTGCCTGCAACCTCATGAGAGACCAGCTAAACTAAGATGCTCCCAGACTCCTGACCCTTAGAAGCTGTGTGAAATAATAGTTATTGTTTTAAGATGCTTAGTTTTGGCATAATTTGTTATGCAGCATTAAATAATGAAGACAGAGGGAAATGGGTGAAATTGGTCTTACATAGGTAGGCTTTGCACAATACCTATTGGGCATGAAAAAGGAAAGGAGAAGTAATGCTCAGAGAAAAGGGTAAAGATTCCAAAGGGGGTTTTCCTAAAGATAAGATGATCAACAATATAAAAATACTATAAAAAGTTCTGGAAAGTTCTATCTCACACTGTAAATCAGCACATTGAATTGCCTATAAAATCTCCTGGTTGATGTAAGTCAACACTGGCTACACAGATGAAATCAAATTTCTAGAACTACAATATAGGAAACAAAACCTTGAATTGTGGTGACTCCAGCAAAGCACTTGCCACCATGTAAAGCTCTCTCCCACACTGTCTATATGTCTTTCTATAATGTCTCTCTCAAACTGCAACAGAAAGGATGTTTAAAAAATCTATTCTTTTTACAAATGGATATTTTTCAGATTATGAAATACGGAGAGCTGCTCAATAACCTCGGGCTAAGTGATTCAATTGTAAGGATACTTGGGAAGAATAAGGAAGTAAAATTAACAATTTCCCGGGCCACATACAAGGCCTCATGGAGAGCTAGAACATCACTCAGGATAAAACAGCAGTTTCTCCAGCAGCCTGTCATTCCCAGGGCTCATCTCTCTGCATTCTATTCCCTTCTTCACTTGGTCCTTCTAGTTAATCTCCTACTAACTGATGGTTTCCTAAGCCTTACTTCATGGCCTCTACTTACTTAAGTCGGCCTTGTCTCATAATTTCTGATCACTGCCTTCTTTTCCACATCTCTCAGTTTCAGCATTGGCTCTTGAAAACCTTCTGTTTGTCTGTCAGTCTGCTTTTCCCTCTTTCTGGGTCTCTCTCTCCCCACTCTGTCTCAAATTCAAACTCCACAAGGGAGAGGCTTTGATTAGTCCAGGCAGTCACTCCAAGCTACTAATAGGGGTCAGGTGATGATTTTTGGGTCAAATAGTTGTGGCCAAGGGGGCAGAGGGACATGGCATCTTTGCCTAGAGAATTTCCTGTGGCCCCATTCCCCCAAAAGGAGTAGTGGGCCTGGAAGCTACTTTGAGTCTCAATGACCTTTCTAGAGCAATCCCCAGTGAGTTAGTGGCAGAAATGGTTCAAAATTTCCTCTTCCAAGTATGGATTGGTTCCAGACCAGTTTTTATCATTAATATTTTTTCAATTTGGCTACAACTACCTGTGGTACTAAACTTGAAAGTAGCACATGCTGGTTGCTTACAGATTAAAAACCAGAGGTACAGATAGGAAATACAGACACAGGAAACCTTAGATAAAGTAAAAAAGCCTGAAATTATTTCAGTGAACTCTGCCTAACCCTGGCCAGTTAGTTCCTGCTCTTCATTCTCATTTATTCATTCAGCACCACATACTTGGTAGGCATTTTCCTAGTATCATAGTTTTATAAATATGGTTAAGACAGAGGCCCTACGCTCAAGGAACTGACTGCCAAGAGAAGTGAGAGAGGTGTCTTTCACCTCATCTCTCTTAGGCCTGGTTCAACTTTACTTTCACCCCTTCACTCTGTGCAACTTTTTGAATTGAGCCTGTTGATATTTAGTTCTTCCCTTCCCCACATTTCTTTACCACACTTGTCAAGGATTCATAGAAATCCTAACTGCCTCTGGTTATACAAACAGGTAAAAATAAATGTGGTTGGAAGTATATACCCCAAAATGTTAGCAGAAATGAACTCTGGGGAAGGAAGTGGGATTGGGGGAGGAAGTGTATGTCTTTTGAATCTCTATAGTTTTATATCGTTTGAATTTTTATAAACATTCGGTTAGAGATTACTTTTTTAATTTAAAAATGAATTACAAAAGTGAAAAAATTATATATAAGTAAGGAAAAGAAATGAGAAGGGATGGACAACTTTGATCAAATGAAGCTGGTAAATTTTTCCATGACCTTACTGGCAAGATTATTTTGGTTTCATTTAAAAAAAAAAATCTCAAAGGAAGCATTGTGCAGAGAAGGGGGAACATACCATAATCTGTGACTCTGAAAAAAAACTCTCTTTTGTCCTTTAGAGTTGCTTGATTCACTTGATTACTTGAAATTCAAGTGACTCTACCCCTAATTTACGATAGAAAAGCAATGGACATGATAAAATAAACAAGCATTTTGGAAGCTGGGATTTTTAGAGGCAGGCAATGGAAAATTTGGTGGTGAGGGGCCGACCGGGCATGGTTTTCTTAGATGTGTGAACTTCCTGTAATGTGGAATGCGTACGTGTAAATCAGCATTCACCACGTTTGCAATAACTTAATAACATGACCGTCCCTCCGCCCGACCTCTTTCTCCACATCAAGTTCCAGTTTCACACCAGGCTACTTAACATGAAGCTTTCCAAAGAAAGAAGGAAGTAAACCTCCAACAAGGCAGCAAACAAATTTCAAATACCACATTCTTAACCAGATGAAAGTTTCTTTAATCAGGTTTATTAGCAGTGCTACATGGTTCAGAGAGGATGGTCCAAATCTTGTACTCAATTGTCTCCATGTGCCCAGGCTCATTTGAATTTATTCACAATTATTTAAAAGGCCTTCTCTTGCCTGACCAGAGTTAGCAGCCTACATATATGATCCTAGCAAAGGTCAGCTTCATTTTGCAGCAAGATTGCACCTGCTTCCTCAATTGAACTAAAAAGGGAGTAAAAAATGTGATATTTAAGTAGCCAAGTCCTTTTGTCTGATGCAAGGAAAGTGATGAGAGCTCCTGTTTCTACACTGTTGTTCACGCTAAAGGGTCTCCAAGTGTGTAACACTTAGAGCAATCAGTTCTCGGCCACCTAAAAGCAAAGAGCTCTGCAGGAGAGAGGCAGCAGCCGGTCAGTGGCGCCCATTAATCCCCAGCAGCACACCAGGGGCAAACAGAGGAGATTACTGTGTTTGAGGAAACTGATAGGATCTAGGGAGAAACTAAAACTTAATACCTTGTCTGTCATTCCTCTTTAAAAATTAGGAAACAGTAAAAGTAGGCAAATTGCTGTTTGAGGAGTGACTAATGAGGAAAGGAAATGTGGGACCTATTGCATTGTTCTAAGGCAGCCTTTAGATCCCAAACTGGGCTTGGTACCAAGGCACATGAAGACTGATAGGTCTATGGAAATGGCCAAGTTAGTAATAATTCAGAATAATGCATTAACATTAGACGGATTCAAAGCGGTATTTTAAATGGCTATTCAATTAGCAGAGCCTGCAAGCTAACACAACATAGGTGGTATTTGATTCTCTAAGAGACGGCAGACTGTGAGCATATAAATATTTTCATTAAAGTTGAAGATATAACTTTGTGCTTAATATTGAACTTCTTGGGACAACTATCACCCACTGCTTTAATCTTAGTTCTGACACTATTAAATGTAAGCAGCCTTGTGAAAAGGTGGTTATTTGCTTTAAAAAAATTTTTTTTGAACAATCCCAGAGGCTTAAGAGCATTAATTCTAAAAGCAGTAGCAAAAGTTATAAATGTTGGTTCTTACAATTTTAGAAAAATATTGTTCATCTGTCCTTTGCTTTTATGGTTCTTACAATTTTAGGAAAACATTGTTCATCTGTCCTTTGATTTTATGAGGCAATTTTTCAAAATGAAATCTCCAGGTTTAAAAACAGGGTATAACAGGAAATCCAGATGGTCAAACTATGGGCAGAGTTTTTATACCTGTGCCTGGTAGAGAGAAGGAAGCCTGTGTTTGAGGTACAACAGATGGGAAATGCCAATGTCATCACTTAAAGTATTATCTTCACTCTTACTCCACAATCTGGAAACAAGCAGTGGTGTTACTCTATTTAAACACAGCGGGCCTTTTCTAGATTAGGAGCAACTTGACAGCCCCATTTAATTACTCCTACTACACACCTCTTTGGGTTAAGATGTAGACATTAGTTAATATCTTCATTAGTTAATGAGAGGAGTAACTATCAGGTATTAGAAAATAGCAATCTTCCTAGGTATTTTATTTTGTTTTTTTTATTACACATATATTTTACAATTCTGAAAGGCAAACAAAATGTTTTTAATTATGAGTGATTCCAAATGTGCAACAAAATGGTGTGCAAACTAATACACATGTAAGTGCTTGTACACTTAAGTATACTGACATTTTGAAGTGGAAGGAAAAACTATATACTTTGAAATGATTAAACATCTTTGAAAAATAGCGCGTGCTTAAGAGATCATCTCAGCTGCTCAACTATCTCCCCACCCGCTGCCTTAGGCATAAAGAGGCACTATTATTCCTCTTGTTTTGAAGCAAAAGGGAAGACTCCTTTATGGTCGTACAGTCAATGAATGTGAGTCAGAGAAAGAAGAGGAGGAGAGGGGAGGGAAAAGAGAGGAGAAAAGAACCTGGTCTCTCAAATTCGACTTAAGTATCTGCAGTCCAGCAGGTCAGCCAATCTTAGTAGTTCCTTTTGCCTACCTTGGAGTTCAGAGTTCAATATTTGGACTTATGTCTGCCCCAATTTAGATTACTTCTAAAGTAGAGATAAACCACCCTGCCCCTGAAAGCAAAAGAATTGAAAGAACATATAAATTGACCTTTAAAAAATATTTTTAATTAAAAGGCTTTGGAATTAATACTATGCATATAAGATTGGCTAGTGCTCAAAAACTGTTTGCAGTTTGCCTTTATTTAACTTAAAGTAATAATTTATCCCAAAAAGAAACCAAATTATTTGTAAAGATGAAGCTTTCTGGCTTTTGTTTAGGTAAGATTTGCCAGAGAACAACAGACTGGTAACAAGCCCATACATGTGACCAGGTGCAGGAGGTTAAGACTAGATTTCAGGGACTGATTTCAACTGAACTGCTTTTCTTTCTATGGAAAAATCTGTCACTTTCATTTCAGGAGGTTTTAAGTTTCAAGAAAACTTTTTATTTTTTAAAAAGTGAAAAAGAATATCCTAATCAGAATTTTAAAAGCTTACAAATTAACAACAACAAAACAGTCTATAAGAAAAAATGGTCAAGGGACATGAATAAACAAATTTAAAATGGCAAATAATCATTTGGAAAAAAACGTTTATGTTCAGTAAGAATCAAAGGCATGCGGATTATAACAAGTATGAGATACCATTATTCACCCATCAAGTTTGAAAGAAAAATTTTTTTAAAGAATAATTGCTAGTGTTGGGGAATGTATAAGAAAATAAACACAACAGTAGACTCAGCTAGTGGGAGTATAAATGGACTCAACCCTTTTGAATGTTTTAAAGCCTTAAAAGCATGCATATTCTTTGACTCAGCAATTAGATATTTAGAAATCTAGATATCTAGATATCTAGCAACTGGATACATAGAGAAATGCTATAAGTGGTTATCTCTGGGTGGTGGATTTATTGGTTATTTTTATTTTATTCTCTTTGTTTATCATGTTCATGGTTTTACTTTCATAATTAAGAAAAAGGCAATAAAATTATTCTTGAGGAAAATTTCTTCTGGGCAAACATTAATTAATATTTCATCTCAATTACTTTATCATGAACATACCCAACATTTGTACAGCACTTTGCTTTTTTTTTTTAAAGATTTATTTATTTTATTACATATCTCCCCTTCCCCCCACTGCGGGGACACGCCGAGACTGGTTACTGCGCAGGCGCGGCTTTCCCCACTTGTGGGCGGTCTCTGCGTCTGTTCACAGCCGGCTTTCAGTTCGCGGGTGGCTGGCTGCGCTCCATCCGCGGGCAACCTGCCCTGCCCGTGGCAGCTCTTGCCATGTCCGTGGCAGCTTCTTGCCCTGCCCACGGTGGCTCCGGCCCGCCCATGGCGGCTTGCCATTCTCAATGCGGTCTGCCCGCTAGGAGAGGTCCCCGGGAATCGAACCCGGGGCCTCCCATGTGGTATGCCGGCGCCCTATCCACTGGGCTATCGAGCCGGCCCAGCACTTTGCATTTTACAATGCATCTTTACTTCTACACAAGGGTCTTTAGGTCAAGTGGACCTCTTTGTAGATGCATAGCTAATGGTCTACACCTGTTAGGATGAAGGTAATTAAACCTTGTTGGTGTCTTTGCTCCCTCATAAGGGAAATAGCTCTGAAAACAAGTTGGACAGCAGAAATGGCCTTATTTTAACACCTCAGAAATGCCACTTCCCTCTTTCTGACACATTATGGGTCTTCATATAATTCTCAGCATGACTCATACCAGAGAGAGAGAGAGAGAGCATATAACATCCATTGTTCTTCATTACTATGTTCATAACATTAAGGATTAACAACCTCACAGGAAGTGTAAGTTTGGCAGCTAAGGACACATCTGAATACTTGATTTCTAATATTCATTTCGTTTTTCATTAACACACAAAACTACTTTATTAAATGTGAGTAAAAATCTGCATTCAGAGACACTTCGACTGTTGGCTAATTCTTCACGGGAAGGATCTGAACGATGCTTGGAAACTTAAAGCAGTGGCTTTGGGGCAGTTTGCACACTTATGGTTGCCGGGTCAGTTCCTTGTCTGGTCTAGAGTTTTGATTCTCAGCTGGCAGAAAGAGCTCATGTGTTGAAAAACAAGGGTCAGTACAAGGGCTAAATGAAAGTGAAATCATGCTGACCCAGAAATGCAAATCAACGTGCCTTAGTTCTCTGTAGAACTTGTGGCGCCTGAACACTCAATTCTTCCTTCAGATTACCGAGGGTCCCCAGAGAGACTTCAGCGATTTAGCAAAAAGAAATGAAATGTGGAGGGAAGCAGCAGGCAGCGGGGGAATCTAATTTTATTTGAGAAACATCTCCACAATTTATAGTGGCCTTCTCACGGGGGGTGGGGGGATGGGGGAAAGCAGTTTGGAAGTTTATTTCCCTTTCTTTATATTGCTTTCACTACCTTTACCAGTCCAAATTCAAAGCTCAAAATCTTAACCAATCATAAAAGTAAGAGCACACAAGCTTAGAGATTTATAATTCTCATCTGCATTTTGATCTACAAAGTTGCAAAGTGAGCAGGAAGTGCCTGGCTGCTGATAGAAAGCTTCCTGAAATATAAGTTTCAGGTAAGTAATGTCTTGTTCCCATTACGAATGGAATTAGGAGGGAGAAGAGAGGTGATAAATTTAAAAGAGAGAGCGAAAAAGAGATGAGTGCAGATTTAAAAGAAAAAGAAACAAAAAGCAGAAAAGGACCCATAGTTAAGAAGAAATGCAAATAAGGTAAGTCAAGGATAGGTAGCAAAGGGGTTATGAATGTGGGTTTACAGATAAACTGGTTGGGCTTCAAACACCAGCTCCATAATTTAATTTCTGGGTGACATTTGGCAAGTTACTGGATCTCTGTGCATTTATTAAAATTTAAAAATTTAAAATTAAAAACCCGATCCTGAAGGTTTGTTGAGAGAGTTATTTGAGAGAATCCATGTAAAGTACTTAGAATAGTGCCTGGGGCAAGGAGAATGTATAATGACCACAAGCTTAATTGACAGCTCCATCCTGCAGCATGCCAGGCCAAGAGGGAGAAGTCAAACGGGCTCCCAATATCTACATTCCTCTACCTCCAGATACCTGAGGTCATTTGATAATTGTGACTATTTGAAGCCCTGGTAACATCCCAAAAGACCAAGGAGAGGAAGCTGGACACGGATTTGGAAAATTTTGAGTTCAAATCTCTGTTCTGCTTCTAACCAGCTGTTAGTGCACTAAGTTATTCAACAAATACTTATTGATTGTTCACTATTTGTCAGGTTCTGGGCTAGACGCTGATGAATGAAAATGGGCATGATCCAGCTAATACAAGCTAATGCAAGAGCCAGATATTAACCAAATAATTAAGCAAGAAAATATAAAATCATAACTGTGAGAGAGAGGCACATGGTGCCCTAAAAGAACATAATCCTTGAGGAAGACACGATTGAGCTGAGCTCTGTTGGTTAAGTGGGCATCAACCTAGACCAAGAGCGGAAAGGAGAAGAACATTCTAGGTGGTGGGGCTTCAGCTGGTGTGGCTAAGGCCCAGACAGGACAGAGCCGTCAGTGGGGCCCATACCAGCTGGGGCCTGTGGAGCTGGGTTCAGGAGTTTGGTCTTTATTCTGAGAATGAATAGAACAATCACTGGGGATTTTAAGTAGGAAAATTACTTAAGTGGACTTTTGAGAAGACCAGTCCAGCTTAGTGTAGATTTGAGGAGGGCAAGGTAGACTACAGAGGTAGCTAGTGAGTCATCCAGGGAGGGCAGGTGGGGGCTGGGACTGGAGTTCACACCGTAGACGGAGTCTAGAGCCGGGTAAACTATATACATCAACAGGACTCAGACAGAAGTTGGATAAAGAGGGAGGATCTCTGGCTTGAGGAATTACATGCTAAGAGTTTCATTCACTGAGTCTGGAAGCATTGGAGGAATGCCAAGTTGGGGGCCAGGCTTGCTCATAAGTTTAGTTTTAGACATGTTTACTTGAATGGCCCTGGGGAAGCCATTTAACCCTCCATGTCTCGGGATGATTTGTGAGGATGAAATGAGATCACACGCATGAAATAAAACATTTAGCCCAGTGTCTGGCACAGTGTAGATACTCAGTAAACAGCACCTAGTGTATTATTGGAATTTTTAGACAAGAAACACAGAAAGCAGCTCTGCCTCTGCCTTTCACAGAGGTTCAAGATGTTTGACTACACAGCTCAGGTTTCATCTTTCTTTCTTTCTTTCTTTCTTTTTTTTTTTTTAGATTTATTTTATTTACTTATTTCTCCCTATCCCCTCATTGTTTGCATTTGCTGTATCCGTTTGTTGTGTGGTCTTCTCTTTCTAGCAGGCACCGGGAACCGAACCAGAGACCGCCCATGTAGGAGGGAGGCATCTAAACATCTGAGCCACCTCTGCTCCCTGCTTTGTTATGTCTCTCATTGTGTTTCCTTGCTGTGTCTCTTGGTTGTGTCAACTTGTTGCGTCAGCTCACCGTGCCAGGCCGTCGCACCAGCTCGCCATTTTGCTCGTCTTCTCCAGGAGGTACCAGGATCTGAACCTGGACCTCCCCTGTGGTAGGCGGGAGCTCAGTTGCCTGAGCCAGCTTCCCTCATCTTTCTTGAGATAATATATACGCGACAAGTACAAGAACTTAAAGCAGAATGCCCATTTGAGCACAAAATAAATCAGGATTCTTAGAGCAGAGCTTGAGTTATCAATGTATATTTGCTCTGATTCACCTCTTGCACAGGGAAATCTGCATTTGATGGTCCAATTTATGAAATTTTAGGATAAGTGTATGATATATATTTAACAAATATTTCTTAAAATTTTAAGTAATGAATTGTGAAATACAAAGATAAATGAAATTCTGCAGCAAGTAAAATTAGGTACCACCCCAACCTACCACCCCTCCACCCCCCGCCAATGCAGTCTTAATCTGTAGGTGTAATGTCATTGTAAATAGGACTTTTTGAAGATGTTAATTTTAGTTAAGCTATGGCTCAACTGAAGGAGGTTGTGCCTTAATTCTATTACTGGAAGCTTTATAAAAAGAAAACCACATGGAGAAGCAGAATGTGAAAGTCAAGGGAACCCAGAAGAGAAAGGAGAGGACATCACTATGTACCTGGAAAGCCAAGGAAGGAACCCACGCAACACCAGCAGCCAGCCCCAGAACACCAAAGTCTTGAGGGAGAAAGCCTTGCCTGGCTGATGCCTCGATTTTGGATTTCTAACCTCAAAACCATGAACCAATAAATTCCCATTGTTTAAGCCGTTGTGTTGTATTTGTCATAGCAGCCTGGCCAACCAAGACAGACACAATCCTTGTTCTTAAGGAGTTTGAGATCTGGTAAGAGTGACAGATACTTATTAAAATATCATAAAGGAATATGTGATGGAAAGTGGGGAACAAAACTCTCACTCCCGGAGATGAGCCTCCCTGGCAACGAGGGATTACTAACAAATGCCAATGGGCAGAACGATTGGAAAAAGACTCTGAATAAAAGGGGGAAATGTTAAAGACAAATGAGTCCATAGGGCTAACAGACTTCAAAGAGAGTCAGGAGACCAACCCAGAGGTAACACTTATGCACACCCCAGTAGGACTCCTAGGCTTCCACTATGGATGTCACCCCAAATAGAGGGCCTTCTGAGGGCTTTGGAGATATCCAGGTCCTATATCAGGGCAGACAGCCCCAGAGTTTGGTGCCTTACCAGTGGGCCCTAATTTGGAACCTTTGCTCCTGAGAGTGACAGAGACTGACTGAAATATGTCTTCACTGCTCATGGTCCATCGGTCTCATCTATTCAAACCTATATTTGATGCCAGAGTTTTAGGTGTACTTCCAGAGACCAGAGCCTATGCGCTATCCATGTGCTAACTGGGTCCAGAGGCTCTGTAGACCTGCAACTCCTACTCTACAACTCAATGGTCTCGCCCAGGACACCTAGTGGGGAGATGATGATAGACAACGACGGCTATCCTGGGGAATGGAGAGAGCCTGCAGCTGCAGGCAGGATAATCCCTTCCATTGTATCCACGGGATATAAGCTCCCCCGCACTTGGTGGTGGAGGGGGACATCACCATCCCAGATTCCTCGGGATTGAGGGAAGAACTATGGACTAGAATGGACTTGTTGGTGTCCTGTTATAGACTTGTGATACATGCAATGGAAGAAATTACAAAATTATGTGCAGCCAGGGTCACTGGACACTGGGGGCAGGGAGAGGGAAGGGCAATTGTAATACGGGGTTTTTTTTGGGACTTGGGAATTGTCATGGGTGATGTTGCAATGGAGGATATAGGCCATTTTATATCATCATGTATCATGCAGAACTGTATGGGAGAGAGGGTGGTCTACCGTCTGAACTGTGATCCATGCTTGATGGCAAAGCCCCAAAATGTGTATATCTATCACAGGCGTTGTGCCACACTGATGAAGGATACATATGTGGGAGGTTGTTGGAGGTGTGGAAGGGTGGCATATGGGTACTCCTAAAATTTCTGTGTAACATTTATGTAATCAATGCATCCTAAAAAAAAAAAATATATATATATATATTTAAAGACTGTATAGTAGGAAGAAAAAACTCTCAAGTAGTGATTCCTAAGTTTCAAATCGGAAACTGAAACGTAGTTGCTGCTTTCAAATACTATGCCAGCCCCATGGTTTTCCAGCGTCAGCTCCCCAAGGAACAGCAAACTCAAGGAGCCAGTTTACCCCACATTTTCACTCTTTGTAAAATTTCTTCTGAAGTTTAAATTGAAGCTAGTTCTTTGCAATGATCTTTATTTTCATCTATACAGCAGTTTATACCTGCCATTTATTTTCTAAGTATATGCAATGAGATTAGGGAACAAGGCATATCTGAACAAAAAGCCAAGCTAATTCCAGGAATTTCCAAAGTCAAAATCCATCCCTAGAACATCTCCATTTCAGGGAAGCCTGAGGCTAAGTTTCAGAGAGTCCACTTTCCAGATGGCATTGTCCTCCAATAACTGCAATGATTAAAGCCTGAATATTCACTGAATTGCTTGAAATAAAAATCTAGCCTGTAGCTAATAGGTTTTCTCACTTAGTCTCCTGAATTAATTCAAACGAGTTATTGGTTTATTCTTTTCCTTCTAGCAGCCTGTTGCCATTAAGCAGAAAAAGTAATTCTATTAATGGAAAAATCAGTGTACAACACATTCCCTAAGACCCGACTCAAATGTCACCTTCATTACTGCCTCCTTGGTCTTTATACACAGATGTTTCAACATCTTCTTCCCACTGTATGGATACTGTTTCCAGTGTCCATCTGCTCTTCTACATTGAGTTCCAGAAGGGCAAGGACGAGGTCACCTGTGTTTTTGTGCTAAAATGCCTGACACATAGTAGGCATCTGATTTGAATTAAATGAATAAAAGTCAAACAGAGAGGGAACATGAAGAAACACAGAGACAAGTGGCCCAGAGAAAAGAACAAAATCCCACCCCTCAGAAGGTCAGACACAGAAAGGCAGTGAAAGCCCCCAAGGGGGTGGGCAAGGGAGGGATATGGTGCCTCATCCAGCCCAGCAGGCAGCTGAGGAAGCTAGAAGTCAGTAGTCAAGGCCCCCTGTGAAAGGCTGTCCTCTCTGCACATGCTGCCACCTCCCTTTGAAGGTGCTCTCGCCTTGCCGTTTCCCCTTCATCCGGCTCACTGGTCAAGGTTATGGAACACCACCAGAGGCTATAGGTGCCGTCTGGGGCAAGTCCCAGGTGACTCCCAAGGAATACATACATGGTTATACATCGCTGGGGCTTTTTGTTTGTTTGGTTTAAATAGCAGGGGGAGGATCTTAAAGGTAAAGGTGCCTGTGAAAGAACAATATTGTCTCTGAATGGGCCTCCTGCTCGAGGAGATAAATCTAGTTGTACAACCCCCTCAAGATACACCGCGAAAGTGCATCTATCCCATTATGCAAACCTTTATCAAAGAGGATGGGGCGGGCTGTAAATACTGTACCCAAAGAGGAGTTTACATGAAAACCTTACATCCTTTGACTTTGATACTTTTCAAGGGAAATTTGTATCTTGGTAAACACTGCTGGGGGATGTTTCTACAAGGAATTTTTTTAAAGCAAGTTTTTTAGAGTTGCTCTGGAGAAACAGCACTGGAAATGTTATACAATGTTTTAATTAGCATCAATTTTAGTAAGCTTAGAGTGCAAGTAACAGATACTCTTGAAAAACTTCTCATTTTAAAAAAAAATCAAGAATTCTCAAATTTTAGAGCTGGAAGGGACCTCATGAGTCATCTTGTCCCATCTACACAGCCTGGACACTCTCCCTGCTACACAGAAGTAAAAAGAATCAAGTTTCCCAACTTTCGCTCTGCCATGAATCCAATAAACAGGATTTGATTACAGATTACTGAACAGTAATGCTTCTCAAAACAAATACCATCAAAAACTAGAGACTTGTGAGAATGTTTTTTAAAGATTCTGTGATCATATGAATTTTACAAATGCACGGCTAAACAAAGTTTTAAAAGTTCTTTTGTTTTATCAGACTTCTCAGAACAATTAAGAAACTAATACATGCATCATGAATCTCGAAGGAGTTAAACTATGCAATGTAAAGGACCCTGAAACTCCTTTGCTTTCCCCAAACCTCCATCTCATATCCAGCAAATACTTATTGTGTCATAGGATGCTGGCCTACAGTAGAACACAGTTTAGGAATCTGGTTACAAAGTTTTCAGCTGTAATGAAGATCTGTAATTTGTGGTAGCCCTTGGCTTCTATTCACAGAGATAGAATGTGAATTTGTCCTTGAGCTTCCAGTAGCCAAAGCAAAGAGGGGCACATGATCAGATAAAAAGTGTGAGGTGTCCATTGGATGGAAACAGTACAGTTGTTCCAGAAATATTATAATTGAAAGCTACCGGCCCCTCAACCGTTTTCATAAAGAGGATGTGTGATGCCTGGGACATCCCCTCAGGTCCATAAAATAGTGAGATTCATGGGGAATCTGGTAACTTCCTTTTCTGGAGGCAGATGAGGTAAACTGCCACAATGCAGTTCAATAGAAACAGTTTTATAAGGAGTCATACCATGGGCCACATGATTAGAGCTCTTGTCTAATTTAACCCAAGACTCTAGGCCAACTCTGCCACTAATCAGTCATGTCTGTCTCCAAGAGTGAATCATTTGCCTACTCTGGGCATAAACTAGATGACTTTGAAGTCCAGATTCAAGGTTCTAGAAGTCTATAAGATTTATTACTTTGTTTTTCAGAAAAATTTCAAGAATAGGTTGGCAGACGGCTCTGGGTTCTGGGCTTCTAGGTTCTTGGCTTATGTCACATTAAAAGAATTTAAGTACACGCCATAGGGTAGGCAAAGGGGTAAAGAGTTTATAAAGAAACAAGAAAAGAGTACATAGTCCTAGACATGGACTGCGGGTATGCTGCAGGGTGAGTCATGCACGTGGGGGGTCCCAGGTTAGGTCTTTTAAGACTTTTACTCCTTCCCCTTCACAATGTTGGGAGGGGCCCCAACTGTTTGCCTTACAATCCCCGCGTGTTAGTTCTCAGGGGTCCAATAAGGAGGCCTATTTGGGGTTATCCGGGGCTTCTCCTTGACCCCAGAAAGACCTCTAAATGGGATTTCATAGCCAGGGTCTCACAGGATCTTTCCAGCAGCCTTCCCCTCAGGAGGTTTCCAGGTGGAGTCTCATGGTCTGCCAGCCATGCTGTCTGTCAGGTATATTTTCTGTCAGATATGTTTTCTGCTGGGTCATTTCACTTCAGGACAGATCTTTGTTTCATTAAACACAAACTTGCAACCTTCATCTTAAAGATTTAATACATATAATGCTATTTTATTTCATTGGTATTCTATAAACCTAGAGAGATAACACCCAAGCTAAATAAAATTGAAACCATCATAGTTCATGCACAGAATGTTCTTTTTTCCTTTCACATGAGGCTAAGACCTCTTTTCTTTAATAAAATTCTAAAACCGTAAATAATCTTAAAAGCACACTAATAGGTTCTGGAATAATTATAATTGTTTAATTTGTTGTAATCATAATTTAGAAATGATCTTTCCATGGCTTTCAAGGACTTTTCCTTTACTTACTTAAATTTGATAATAGGATTATTAACTACCCTTATTTTAAGGCTGTTAAAAGGTTTCAATTGGGGAATTACAGGACAGACTATGATTCTTAATTCCCCAGCCTAGTAGATAAAAGTTTGAAGCTAGGGAGTGGATGTGGCTCAAGCTGTTGAGCACCTGCCTCCCACATGGGAGATCCTGGGTTCAATTCCTGGTGCCTCCTGAAAAAAACAAAAATAACAAGCAAAACATACAATAAAACCAACTCAGGGAAGCCAATGTGACTCAGTGGTTGAGCGCTGGCTTCCCACATACAAGGTCCCAGGTTCAATCCCCAGGCCCCCGTACCTCAAAAAAAAAAAAAAAGTTTTCAGCTAAACTTACATTCTATCCTGAGGTATGAAAATATACACTTGAGCAAACAGACAGACACAGAGAGATAGTTACTTATAATTTTCATTCTCTTACAAAATAAGTTTAACTGTAAAATAACATTTAAAAGATCTCTTTGAAGGCTATTTCTAATTAATCTGCACTGTGACCATGCAGTTTTGCACAGAAAATTTCGTTCTTTAGTCATTGGCTTATAACCAAATTGTTCCCAATGCCTTAAAATACAATCAACATCATTTTCCTTTACTTCAGAGATTTGCTTACTTCCCATTTTGACTTTGACAGACCTTGGATGAGCAACACTAACTCCAGTATATACTCACTGAGGTCATTGAAGTCTCAGGGAAAAGTGGTTTTTCTCATGACCTGCTGCTTTCAGAATTCTTGACATTCAAGGTGGGAGGTCCTCCCACTCCCCAGTTCTTGGAGATAACAGGACTCTGGCAGCCGCCAGACTGGAAGAGTGGACATCCAACCCAAGGATTCCCACCACACAGCCTCAAAGGTCATGGGGTCCTTCTGGGCCCTTGCCCAGAGTAGATGAATTGGAGTCCACACCAAGAGTCATGAGAGAAAGCAGGGTTATTAACACTAGTGGAAGGACAGGAGACAGGTGACTCAAATTTGCCTTCTCCTGAGCTAAAGGAGGCAGAAGTTGCTATGTTACAAACAGGGGAGAATAGAGTAGTTACCATCACAATGGTGAGCAAGTACAAACCAAGGATGAGGTCAGTCCTGAAATAATCATAAGCAGTTTAGAATTACCATTACTATAGCAAGCACACACAAGGGTGAGGTTAGACCTGAAGTAACCATAAACAAAGGTAAACTAGTCTAAGATTACCATAACAATAGTAGGTCTAGGGGAGAAACTAGTCTCAAAATAACCATAAGCAAAGGTAAGTTCATTTATAGTTACCATTATTCTAGCAAGCACAAGTTAGACCTGAAGTAACCATAAACAAAGGTAAATTAGTCTTAAGATTACCATCACAATAGTAGGTCTAAGCTAAATCCACTCAGTAATAGCAATTTCAGCTATTATCCTTCTATTCTATTATATAGGCAACTATATAATGATCCTAATGCTTAGTTCCTAGTAAGTTTTTAACTTCAAAACAATTTGGGTACTTCCGTTTATTAACTAAGCAACTAAAACTATTTTGTTAGTAACAATGTTGCTAAGTCTTCCCACTTTTCCAGCAGTTGAACTAGTTCCACTTGTGATTTCTTTTATATATCAAATTCAATTGCAAGATAGTATTCATATTTAAAGATTCATTTTTAGGTTACCTTTCACCATTATCCAATTTGTAGCAGGCAACCCCCAAATCTGATTTACTAGTTCCTAGGCACAAGCAGACTAACAAAGTTAAAGCAAGCACAGACTAGAACAGAAGAGAGAATTTTACACATTTACTTAGCTTAGGGAAACACCTGACTTTAGAATCACCTTAACGCAAAGCTCCCAGTGTTCGCCTATGTAGAAACCTCGTGCGGAACCCTCCAGCTTTGTTCCTCCAGGAAAATCCCTGGACAGCTGCTAGGTACAGAGCTAAGGGGTCCAGAGAAGCCCTGCCCCTGATGAGGCACAAATTGGGGCTGCTCTGGGGACTGCACCCCATTAGTTAGCTCCCACAAGGAGTAAAACCCTGCAAGGCTTTTTCGCTGGAAGGACTGGAGTGTTACAAGGGAATAGACAGGGAGCTAGGAATAGCCAGGGACCTTTTAAATCATGGGCCGGAGGCAGGGGAGGTTTAGTAAACAGGCTAGATCTTGATTCCCCATTCACTCCCCTCCTTAGGCACAAACAAGGTTAGAGAGGCCCAGAGTGCAGGCTAGGACCAAGAAACTGGCTCCCATATTAATTAAGAAATTGAGAATCTCACCTGTCAAGTCAAGGGTCACCTGAGGCTGATGACCTGGTTGATGGTTCATGTGTGGCTTCAGGCCCCTTCCATCCTCCCTTAGGGCAAGGCCCTGTGGTCAGGGGAGAGGCAGCTTCGGGCCAGGTTCCTGCCGATGTGGAGCCTGGATTCGGGCAGCCCTGACATGAAGGTGCCTTTAATGGTAGCAGATAAAAGGTGAGCCTGCCCCAGACCCTGTGCCTGCTGCTCCTTACCTTCTCCATCTTGGCATCATGGTCTTGATTGCTGAAAACTGAGAAGGCTGTTAATGGAAGTTTGGAGGCCCAGGGAAAGTTTCTGCAGCTTTCTACGGATATCCAAGGCAGGCTGGCTAGGTTTCTAGGTTCTGCTTCTGAGTAATTTCCCTGAGCTTATAATTGACTGGTTCGGTAGTGCATTTTCTCATTCCTTTAAGGAGACATAACCACATGGTCTCTGGCCCTCAGATCTGTCTGTCCTCTCCTTCCCTTTTACACAGGCTTAACTGGAATTCAGGGTTCCATACAGGCCACGCTTGGCCATACTGCAGCCACATGCTGTGGCAGCAAAAGATTGGCCTCTTCCTTTTTAGACCATCAGTAGGCAAGTTGTCCCAATTCCTGAGAAGACACCCCAATGGGAGTCTGCTGGAAGGCTAGAGAAGCCACCTAGTGTTGTAGGGAGAAATGGAAAAAAGTTTGTCAGCTGATCCAGCATCCCAGATCCTGCCCTGACTGAACTTTTGCCCTCCAAACCGAAGTGCCCAAGTTGCCCAAGTCTTGGGGGACGTTTGGAGTTGCTTCCCTGGTTCCTGGCATCCTGGAAATCGCAAAGACCATGCGCCCGAGCGTCCTCAGGGCCAATTAGGTCTTGGGAGATGTCTGGACCTAGGTTGTGGACCACAGTTACCAAACCATGCAATTCTGCCTAGTAAAGGGGCTGGCTTGAAGCCTTTCTTTTGACCTACTATTGCAGAGGTCTTAGAAAGGTTGGCTGTGAAAAAGAACACTGCCAGGGACGGAGTTTGCAATTA
>PVKH010007393.1:0-20259 GCA_004027955.1 Chaetophractus vellerosus | reverse complement strand
ACTCATCAGCACACCTTTCGATGGAGATGTTTCAGTCTGGGCTTTCCTGTGTTTCAAATTGGAGATTCAAAGTGGGATCTGCTTGCCAAATTCACTGAAATAAAGCTTCCCTTCCTTTGCCTTTGAAACAGCTGATAGGGTGGAAGATGTCTGTTCCCCTCTCAGTCAGCTGCAGTGAGCCAGTGGTTTTACCACAGCTTAATATCTTGGGAATGGGGGATGGGAGCCCTTCCCTGCCACCATGGGGGCTTGGTAATTCATGTTTGTGTTTTCAGGTTCTTCATCTCTCTGTCCCTCTCCCTCCTGAGAGTTTTGTATCACTGTCCTGGTCTGCTGACCCTCAAAGCAGGCCCCTCAGACAGATTTTGGCTCTTTCTCCATTGTTTTTGTGGGAGCATTCAGCTCTGCCTGTTAGTCCATCACCATCTTCCCACAATCTTTACCAAATGAATTTTTAAATTCAAATGCAAGAACCCTGATTTGCACTGCTCTGCAGTCCCAAAGTACCCAATATTGTTTTTTGTTTCTTTTTCCTTTTTCTTTTTTGACAACTACAAAGCAATCAAAGCCGTTTTTATTTGATTCCTTGTAGGCCAGTGCAATAAAATGGTGAACTGAGATATACGAACATTAAGTTCTGTAAGTTCTGTAATATTTCAAAAGATATGAATTTTGGTAAATGGAATAATAAAAGAGAATCTAATAGAGTAGATGTAGAACTTTCATTAAATTCTGAAGAAAAGTAGTAATGTAATTAGGCTGAGAGGGAATAGCAACTCAAGATTAAAGAAGCACTTGAACCAAAGCTAGTCTCTAAAATGTTCACAAAATGTCTGTGAGATAGCCATAGAAACCACTTGGCTGGAGTTGGAATGGAGAGGCAGCTTAATTTTTGGAGATGCTCATACTGAAAGCTAAGACTCTGTTACTTTATTATTATTTTGTAAACAATAGGAAGCTAATAGAAGGTCTTATATGCCTCTAGGGGTGAATCAGTGTGATATCAGTGCCAGCTGTTATCATTGTCATTATAGATTTACCTAAACGTTTCTTCTCATAAATTCTGGGTATGTATAAGTGCATATGTGTAAGTGCTGAAGGAAAACGGTCTAAGTTTTGGAGGAAAAGCACTAGGAAGGGAAGGGAGGCAGAAATGGAGGGATAGAGGGAACAGTTCTGGAGAGGAACTCACCCTCTAATTCTGGGTCGGGGCGGAGGCATCCATGACAGCATCATTTCATAAAAAAGTAATCACCTGCCAACTGAATTTTAGTGAAAGAAATAAAGCTAAGCTTCTTTGGTGCATCCACCAGGACATGGGCATTGCTTTGTTAAGGTCTTACTTTTAAATATTATTTACTGAAATGATGTTTTGCCCATGCATGGCAGAGCAATATTTAAAACTTTGGTGTAGCTTCTCAAATGCCACCTCTTACGACGAGGAAGGCTCACGAGAAAGACAAGGACAGCACAGCAAACGAATCAAGCAGCCTCCGCTGGTTTGGCCATCTGCCATGAGTGCCTAACAACTGCATGGTTTAAGATAATGTCTCTGCCTCGTGATTTCAGGGATGCAGAATATGGATGAGGGGATACAGACATCACTTTCCTTTAAGAATTTGCCTTGTATCCTGGAAACAGGAGGATTTAATCGATTTGAAGAACAGTGAAGCTTATTCTTCTCTGTGGTCAGTCAGATGTCAGTGAAGTCTTTGTCTCTCTTTGCCTGTTAGTCGGAAGCTGGAACCAAATTTGTTTCAACTTCCAATAGTTCGATATTCTCTTTCTCTGTTATAAAAGCGAAGGAAAGTTATCTTGCAACATGAGCCATTTTAAGTAGTTTTGATTTCTTTATGAAAAGTAAGCTGTCTCAGAATCTTTTAAAAATGGTCTATTATAGATTTAATGGAGTTTATACAGTTTAGGAAGAGCCATTAGACCATAGCTCTGGGGTCCATTTCCTTCTGGAAGGCGGACATGTAATTTTAGGGCCTGTAGAGTAAAGAGGACTAGAATATCTCCGACATATTCTATCAGAATTTTCAAGGGGCCTGCAAAGAGCTTGAATTATAGGTAATACTTCTTCATGTAAGGGACAGGGAAAATGTGATGAAAATCCATGACCAGTTGGAAGAAGTATCATGTGCTAAATTTTTATTTACAGATTCCATTGTCCCTGTCAATTTTTCATCATTTTTACTTTATTATATGGGCTATAGAGATAAATAAAAACAGGAGAATCAATGGACATTTGATCACAAATGAATATAGAAATAATTAGCAACAGTAGGTATGACTCTAAGGAGTGTCTGGAGGTTCATGCTTTGTGTAGCCACAGTCATTATCAAAGCTAATCCTCTGGGTTATGCACTGGAAATGCTGAAATTGCATAAAGGTTGCTATTTTGTCCTTAGAAAATCTTTTAATATAGTGTTTTATTTTCACAGCTGTTTTGCTAAGCTTCTAACATTACCAGGACTCACTTTCCCACATTTCTAAATCATTCTGGCTCAAGAAAAGAGGCCTTGGATAGAGATAATCCCAAAATAGGTGCCTGAAAACTTGATGACGTTTTGCAGAGTCAGAAAGACTTTTCCTGCTTAGAAAATGTTTTCTCTCTAACACAGATGTGTTTTTCAATGCCTTGGAATTTCCTCTCTTGAAAATACGTTGAGTCAACTGAATTTTTAAGGAAAATAATCACATCCTCTGTTTAGCTCTGCTGAAAGAGCTGTAAGAGTTGCAGTCATGTTCTTTGTAAATGTGTATTAAAGTTTTCCTGGACTTTAGCATGTAAGGATGAAATAAAGGAGCTGGGTCCTAGAGTTAATACGGAATTTGATTTTTCAAAAGAGTGAGAAAGTGCATAAAGGTTAAAAAATGTGCAACATGGACATTATCACTAATATTCCATCGTTGTCAACACTTGTGTGATTAGTCCTTTTTTGTCATTTCGATTTAACTTCCAGATATATTGCAAAGTATGAATCAAAGTTCAACTTTTTGGCACATGGATGTCCTCAATACCATTTTTTAAAAAGACTGTTCTTTCTCAATTGAGTTGCCTTTGTAACTTTGTAGAAAATCAGTTAACAATATTTAGTGGGTCTATTTGTAGACTCTATTCAGCTCTATTGATTTAGGTGTCTTTCCTTTTGTTAACACAACACTGACCTGATGACTATAGCTTCGTTACTACAGGACATGAAGTCAGATAGTGTGAGACTTAAACTCTGCTCTCCTTCTTTCAAAATTGTTTCGGCATTCTGTCCCTTTGACTTTCCATTAAACTTTTATAAATATTTGTTGATTTTCATAAAACATCCTGCTGTTATTTTGATTCAGATTACATTACATGTACAAACTAATTTTTGGAGAATTGACGTTATCACCTTGTTGAGTCTTCCATTTCATGATTAGGACACATCATTATGTTTAGGTCTTCCTTAATCAGTGTCTTGTAGCATTGGCATATAGAACAAGTGCATTGTTTGTTCGATTTTTATATAATCATTTCATGTTTTATTGGTGCTATTAAAGATCATACTCTTTTAAATTTCAATTTCCAATTGTTCACTGCTAGATATAGAAATGCAATTAATTTTTAAATATTGACTTGCTAGTGTCACTTATTGGTTCTAGTAGCTTTTTGCAGATTTCTTTACTTAAGCAATTATGTCTGTCAATGGAAACCAATTTCTCTCTTTCTTTGCAAATTGTATGCCTTTATTTCTTTCTCTTCCTGTATCGCACTAGCTAAGACGACAAAAAGGAATGATAAGAAAAGAAAACCTTTTCTTGTTTCTTATTTTATGGAAGAAATCATTCAGTCTTTCACCAACAGTATTATACTAGCTGTAGGTATTTGCAGATCTACTTTATCAGGTCAGGGAAATTTTCCACTATTGAATGAAGAGATACTGAATTATGTCAGAAGATTTTTCTGAATCTATTAAGGTGGTCATATGTATTCTACTATAGACATATTGTGATTCAAGCAATGGAAGAAATTACAACACTGATGTGGAGCCAGTGGCCACTGGAGGCTCTGGGGGCAGGGAGAGGGAAAAGCAATTGTGATACAGGGACTTTTTGGAGACTTGGGAATTGTCCTGAATGATATTGCAACGATAGATTTAGGCCATTTTATATCAGCATATAACATGCAGAACTGTGTGGGTGAGAGTGTGGTCTACAATGTGAACTATGGTCTATGCTTAATTGCAAAGCCTTGGGATATGTTTATTATTTGCACTTAATGTGCCACACTAATGAAGATGTTTATGTGGGAGGTTGTGGGAGGTATGGAGGTGGGGCGTATGGGAATCCCTATATTTTTTGTGTAACATTTATGTAATCAAGTACCTTTTTTAGAAAAAAATTTTTAAATAAAAAATAAAATAAATAAAATAAATTCGTAGGAAAAAAAGATGGTTATATGCTTTTCTTCTTTAATATGATAATGTGGTTTATCACATGTATTGTTTTTTCAGTGTTTGATCAGCCTTCTGTTTTTGGAATAAACCCAACTTAGTCATGAGGTATTACCCATTTTAGAATGCTACTGAATTCACTTTGTTAATATTTTGTGGAGGATATTTTATTTTCAAGAGGATTCATGGTCAATGGTTTTATTTTCTTATAATGTCTATCTCTGTTTTGAAATTCTGGGTAATGCTGGCCTCATAAAATGAGTTTGGAAGTGTCCTGTATTCTTCCTTATTATGGAAGAAATAATAAGGATTTTTAGAATTTTTATTATCTCCATATTAAATCTTTGTTAGAATTTATCAGTGAAAAATTATGGACCTACATTTTTTTCCTTTTCAATTTCTTTAGTAGATATAGTACTGTTCTACTTACCTTTTTTTTTTTTTCTTAAATGAATTTGTAGTTTAAGTTTTTTACTTGCATTGTAAACTTTGCTTAAACATTATTAATCAAAATCAAGTGTTTCTTTCCCCCTTATGGTAACACAGACCAAGGGTTTACCACCTGAACATTAGGGATTTTAATAGCCACCAGGAGATCTGATACCTCCTGTCTGAAAAATCCGGAAACTCAGATGAGGCCACAGAGGTAGCCTGTGGTGGATGGCTGGAGCAGCTGTGGAGGCTTTTCTCTCCTCTGGACCTTAGCTTCAGGGTTGGCACTAACTCCTCCCTTGGGCACATTTGAGCATCCAGGGAGCCCCTCTGGGCCCAGGGGAGCTTTGTTTTGCCCTCAGCACTTTTGGCCACTCATGAACTCTGCAAGCCAGCAAGGTAGTATGGTGGTTTAGGCATCAGGACCCAACATAGCCATAAAAGTTTGAGTCCCTCAAGTGGGCAACTCATATGGGTTTTCTTTGTTTACCACTGAAAGTTCAGCATCCCAGGAACCACCTCAATCCTGGGCAAATAAGAATAGTTGGTCTCCCTAGTTCCCTCCCTCCCTGAAGTTTCCCAGTTCATTCAATGGCTTTGTTTTCTTCCCCCTTTAAATCAGCTGAGGCAGGGAGGGGGGTGGGGGACAGGGAGAATTAGGGGCCACGTAAGAAGAATGCAGCTCCTCAACAATCAGCAAGACATTATCTTTATTTTCTGTTTCCAAAGACTGCCTGGTAGGGCTTAATAAACAAACTAGTCACCAAAGTCCTATATGTCATTGAGAATACAATTTATTTCAGAGGCGGAGAGCCCTTCACTCAGCAGCCAAATCGATTTTGCTGTGCTACTGTCATGATAACATCCCTTCCCCTTCCACTCAGAAGAATGTGAGCAATGACCAAGGTCCCATTTGAATGGCTGCTTCCAATCCTACCTCTTTCTGCTCAGCATCTAAATGTTCCTGAACACACAGGGGAATGGGGTACCATTCTCCCTTCCACCCATGAATGGAGTGAGAGCTTTTACTGCTGAATCCCGATCAGCCTTCTCATCTTCTAACCCAGCCCACAGGGGCTTCATTTTTTCTCTCTCTGAAACTCATTTCTTTGTCAGAATTCCATCGTCTTCACCAAAAATGTCAAGAAATGGAAAGGTCTGAGACTTTACCCTACCTGCGTGCCAACTACCTAGCTTGTTTTTTTTATCATTTCATGGATGTAGGACAAAGACATCTTGGGTCAGAGAAAAAGAATTTTACAAGTTTTGGCAAAAGCAGTAGCCACATGTTCATGCCCATTTGTGTTAATTCCTCATGCCCCTCAAGTACCATACAGGTGATGCAAATGGCCCGTTACAGATGCCTGCACACTCAGGAATCCTGGACTTGTGGAATTCACAGCTTTCGTGGGAAGCAGACGCTATCCTTCTTCATCCTTCAATGTTGTTACTTGCAAACACAACCCTGAAAATGGCCTAGGTAAATAGTGATCAGAGCCTTGTATTCTTAATATATCCAGCAAGAATGTTTAGGGACCCTCAGGCCCATGGCAGATTGCCACTGCCAATACAATGCCTTTTCTAAATTCTAAAAATGATAGTGATTTCCAAAATGGCTTGCTTGAATTAGAAATATTATTTGGTCAAATAGGTATCACATTTAAATGAGATTAGCTATTTAGGGCTGCCAGGGAAATGGACATCCCCTTTCCTTCTATCTCTGGGCACTGTAAATTTTGATAGGGAACTCCCCCACCCTCAACACTTTCTTGGTGATAGCTTTCACACCTTTATGTCCATTTACCAGTTGTGTGATTTTGTGATTTTCCAGGACAAATATTTTGCTTGTGTTAAAACTGATATTCTCTTGGACATCTACATTTGGAAGTACTTCAGGCTTGATAAGACAAAAAACTAAACTAATTACCCTTTTGTTAACACACACACACACAGACAAGGACAGACTCACAGTCATGTAGACTTATTTCATTATTTGTGTCATGGTTTGGAGCTATGTATTCCAGAAAAATATGCTATTAGACTTAACCCATTCTTGTGGATGCAAACTCTTGTAAATAGGACCTTTTGGTGAGGTTACTTCAGATGAGATGTGCCCAGGATGGGTTTTATTCCTATTACTGAAGGCATTTTAAGGAAGATAACACAGAAAGAAAAAAGCTCAGCGAGAGAAGCCAGAAGCTGAAAGTTAATGGATTCCAGAAGAGAAGGGAGAGTCCACGAGAGGCCACTATGTGCATTGCCATGTGACGGAAGAGCCAAGGACCAAGGACGTCTGGCAGCCAGCCCCAGAATGCCAGCCTTGGGGAAGAAAACATGGCCTAGATGACACCTTGATTTGGACTTCTTCTAGCCTCAAAACCATGGACCATAAATTCCTGTTGTTTAAGCCGATTCATTGTATGGTATTTGGTTTAGCAATGAGGAAACTAAAACGATTGGTAAGCTGAACCATCACCTAGCCAATTCACCTAAGCCAGAAACCGGGCATCATTCTTGACTTCTATTCCTCATACTCCCCGAAATCAAGTTATCAATCATTCCTCTTCCACATCTCTCAAAATCTTTCTCTCCTTTCCATCCCCTCTGACATCTTTTAGCTCAGGCCCTTATAATTGCAAACATTTACTACCTGTGATTCCTGAATTCAGGTTTGTCCTTTTCCAGTTCTCTGGACTGAGTGCAAAGGTTTTGCAGGAGGGATAAATGCAGATTTTGTAAATATTTCATTTCTTTTAAATATATTGAAACTTATTTTCTGTCCCAGAATATAGTCTTTCTTGACGAATGCTCCAAGTGCTGTTGAAAAGAATGTGTAGCCTGCCTTTGTTTAGCGGATTGTTCTATAAATGCCAATTAAGTCCACCTGGTGATGGAGTTGTTCGGTTCTTCTATTTTCTTACTGATTTTCTGTCTCCTTGTTCTATCAATTACTGAGAGAAGTATTGAAATCTTCATCTATGATGGCAGATCTATTTCCCCTTTTCTGGTCCATCAGCTTTTGATATATGAACTTTGAAACTCCATTATTAGGTTCATAACAATTTAAGATTAATATGGCAGCTCCCCTGTTATAATGATTTTATCCATATTAAATTTTCTTATCATCCTAAGAAATGTGAGGCCCTTGTGGGCAGGAGTTGTGTTTTATCCCTGTATTTTTCCACATAGCACAAGACCTGTTTCATACTACATATATGACAAATAAATAAAACGAGATTTACTCTTCATCAAGCTCTGATCCCTTTCTTTCCCAGACAGTGATATGTTAAAAGAATAGTGACAAATTCCTGCTTTATGGATATGTGTCCTCTCCAATAAACTGGTACTTAATTTTGAAAGCCTACACTACAGCAGGAGTTAGAGTGGGCACCATGTTATCGTAGGAAGAGAGCATGTATTGCCCTGTCCTCAGAAGCTTGCCCCACGGGAGGCTAGGATACTTTAGCTGAGGTAGAACTGCAAAGTGTGTGTGTGTACAGGGCCTCTCCATCACTTACTACATTGGAATCCTAAATAAGGTACCTATGTGCCTCAGTTTATTCACCATGAAAATATGTTTAATAAGAATTCCCATCTCCTGGAGCTGTTGTGAGAATTACTTGAGATAATACATGTAATATACTTAGAACCATTGGGTTTCAAGTGTTTTACATGGCCATTATTAAATTGACATTAAAATAGTTACATGATTATCTCAATATACTCCACCAATAGCACATGGTACAACTGCCCGGGTTTGAGCTTTCCGAATCAGAACTCAGTAGCTGTTTGAAATCTCCCTGAGATTTCACTCAAGTCACTTTGACCCTGTGAAGGGTTCCCAAGTGCTTTGGGACATGTTTCCAGACATATTCTTTGGTTATCTCCCAGGCAGCTAACCTATGGATTTTACTTGCTTAGTCTTATAAAATGATTGTTTTTCTTTCACTCTTAGGGGTTGTTCCCTTGTCCTTACTGTCCTGGCTGTACGAAGTCAAGGCTGTCTGTGCAACATAACCCAGATGCCACAGGAATTCAGGGGCGGGAAGAGCCATTGCTGGCTGAAATGATCAGGGTGCCTGGTCTGTAGGTGACTAATAGCTTAATCAGAAATGATCTGACCTCAAACAGTGGCTACAGGTGGAACGTCGAAAGGTTTTTTTTTTCTTTCTCTCTCTCTCTCTCTCTTTTTTTTTTTTTTTTTTTTTTTGAGGTACCAGGATCGGGGATTGAACCCATGACCTTGTATGTGGAAGGCCAGCGCTCATCCACTGAACCACATAAGTTCCCTTGAGTTGGCTTCCTTGTCTGTTCGCTCGTTGTTTGCTCATATTTTTGTTTTTGCTCATTGTCTGCTTGTTGTTTGTCTGTTTTCTCTAGGAGGCACCAGGAAATGAACCCAGGACCTCCCGTGTGAGATGCGGGCGCTCAGCTGCCTGAGCCACTGCCGCACCCCAAGGGATTTTTAATGAAGCTGTTTTAGATAAGGAACTCCAATAATGTTTCATTGGGTACTCCATAGTCATGAAAATACTTTTTGAAGTTAATAATCATTTTATCTGAAAGTGATTTTGTACAATATAATTCCTTCCCAGTTTTTACTTTTCTTGGCCCACTTCAGTGCCTAGCATAAAAATAACATTAAGCACAAGTGCATGCTTCTAAATTCTTCAGTTAAAAAATGAAAAATCTCTATTTTAGATATTCTGAAAAGTCACATTATCTAAAATCCTGGAGCCTGGTTCTTCCATTTTATGGAAGAACTTAGATCTTTGATGCAAGCAAACATTAGCATATGAAAAATATGATAAAAAGTGATGGTTTAAACAACAATAACAACATGTTCTATAACATTTTACAGACTACACATTACCAACTTATTCTAGTTGAATAATTAAAGTGATTTCACAATTAATTAACTATATTGATTAAAAAGAAAAGATAAGAAACAAGTTAAGAAGTCAGATTGTTTTTCAAGGCCTGGATCTGTCACTTAGTCAGCTTTCTTAGGTTCCTTTACCATCACTCTATTTCCTTGTGCTATCAGAAAGATATAATATATACTTCACAGAATCCAGAGTGTGCTTTAGAGGAATAAAAAATATAGTATATGAAGGATCTATCTGACATTAAGAAACAGAGTAAGTACATGTAAGTGTGTCATGTATTTATTTAGCTAAAAAGCACAAAATGTGTCATAGTGATAGTGCTAAGGTTACACAATACTTTTAAAAGTTTTACAGAAAATTCCTGTAGGTATGAATAATTTCCTATCAAAGTAAAATAGTCAAGAGATACCAGAAGACCATTTTATAAATCAGTAATATTAAGTGAGCGTATGTAATTGAGGCATTGTGATTATGTGGTAAAATAAAAATGATGAACTTGAGTAAGATGATTTATCAGAGTTTTCAGAGCTCTAAAATTTGGAGTGTGATCCCTGTGCCTGGATTGTAATCTTTCACCTTAATATAGCTTTGTCTGCAATTTTAGAAGTGACCACCAGAGGGCAGAATGAACCAATTTATATAGTCCATATGTGCTTCACCAAGATTGAAATACTACATTAGAATGTGTTTAATATTTAGGTAACTACTTTTTATCATCTATTATTTTTCCTCAGTTATGTTTTTAAATAAAGGAACTCATCTCTACAGTTGCAAAATATTCACAAAGCTCAGGTGAAGCACATTCTAAATAATAATCCACTTGGTTTAAAATTTGTGAATTTTTGCTATACTTATCTATAAAAGATCAACAATAAAATGATTTCTAAAATGGTGTTTATAAAAATGCATACTAGCCCTACGGTTTTGGACTGCTCAAGAAAATATAAAAATGTCTTTTCTCACATTGCTCCAAAGTCTGTGAACTATTTTAGAAAACTGTAAAACTAAGTTATATTGTAAAAACAATCTGCAACACCAAAATTCTTTTTAAAAATTGCGTTTTCTGACATATTTCTCCATTCAACAGGTTATCGGTGTTAAGTTTCTCATGTACTCCAAAAGTGGTCTGTTCATATCGGGCATGTAAGATGGATATATAGAAGGTTTTATATACTTGTTTCATTCATCATATTCCGTGCTCTCCTTTTCCTGAGCACTTTCCCTATCAGCACATGTAGGCCCATACCAGGGATTTTAGAAGCCGCAAATTGTTCCTTTCCATGGATGTTTCAATAATATGTATTTAATCCAGCTCTAGTTCTCCAGTTGATGGTACTGGATTGTAAGACCTAAAAGAAAAAAAAAAATCACATGCTGCCTTGAGATCTTCGAGTCTTCCAGGACCCCAGAGCCCTATCTGTGAGTTCCCCTGTTCTTTTCAGTGCCTCCACCCAGGGTAAAGGCAGTTGCACCCCCACCCCTTGGTCCTCATCCTAACAGGTTTCACTTCCCTGCCAGCCTGCAAAATTATTCAAACAAGTAAATCCCCTCCTGCTGTGGAACCAGGGACACCCCATCCTCTTGTCACTACAAAACCTGCCTCCCACAGCCCCTGCTGGTCCACTCTCTCCCAAGTGCAGCCCCTGTGTGGCCCTGCCTGGCCAGTGGTGCCCTCCTCCCTGCGGCTGTGAGTGTTTGTGACTAATAAGCTGCTGCCAGTCTCATCTGTCCAGTGTCAGCCGTATCTCGTCCTCCTTCTCCAACACACAAATAAAAGGTGATCTGAATAAGCACAGAGAACGAATTGATTTCAGTATACAAACTCAAGGGCATTGAAATATATATAAGTCCTACAAACCAACACAATTCCAAGCAGGCTGGTGAAAACACTCAATCTGTTCATTGGCATGAACCAAAGATAAATCGTCACTGTTCTTCTGGTCTTTTCAGTTGTGAAGTTTCTCCTGCTTCTGGGCCAGATTGGGACGAAGCTATCCTTTTGGGGGCCAAGAGCCCTGTTCCTGGGGATGCCAGAGCACTAGGAGAACAAGCTGCCTCTCAGGCTAAGGGACCATCACCTCCGGAGTTTCAGCTCTGAGAGGTGCTCCATCCCAGGTTGACACCAGACTTCACTCCCTTTCCAGATCCTGACACCTCCCTTCTGCCCAAAGCCCGCTTCCCTGGCCTCTGCTTCCGGAACACACCCTCCTTTGAATAGGTTCAACTAGTGATTTTAAAAATGTTAGATTCTGCCAAATAATTACTAGTTAAATGAGATAATGTGTAGAAACGTCCTAGCACAATGCTTGGAATATGATAATTCTCAATAATTTTAGGAAATATTGTTTTACTATTATTATTCTTTTCAAGAAAGCTTTTTAATCTGTCATTTTTTTCTTTGGATTCATGCTTCTTCTGGCTGATCCTGCTGATAAAAAATGTATGTATATGATCTATGTATCTATGTATAAAGAATTTCGACTAGACAATGGAAGTGCTTTGTAATCATGTTTGGGAAAACAGAGATTACTCTCCTTCTGATTTCTAATTGCCCAAATGTTGATTGGTAATGTCTAATATGCTGTAAAGTTCATAATTCAATCACTGATAGAACTATATCTATGTAAAATTCACTCAAAGAACGGAATAGCTTCCCCCACACCATTCAAAGTTGCTATGCATGATATGCCAGCATTGGGGTGAGATTACAAAATAAAACTAAATCAAATCAAGCTGAACGAATCACTAATGCAGTCACAGTACCTGGACTTTGAGTATTCGCATCCATCTCAGAATGTCCTTACTCTTTGGGATATGCAGACTGAAGCTCAGAAATTATTAAAGCCACACAAGAGACAGCAAGATGTGTTTCTTGTTATTGAGGTTGCTTGGATTTTTTTTTTCTTTTCATCATGAGGCAAAGGTAAGAAAGACATTTGTGGTAATTTGATTCTTTTATGGGCCCCAGAAACTTATGTTCTTTAATTGGTTCATTCTTACAAACCTTTGATTAGATCAGATTCGGGTAAAGGCCATTTGATTAGATTATTCCAGTAAGGCATAGCCCAGGGTGGATTGTAATCCTCTTACTGGAGTCCTTTATAAACAGGAGAAACATACAGACACACAGAGAAAATCTCCTAGAAACTCAGACAGAAGGCCTCAGAGACAGAGAGAAAGCCCCAGAAGCGGAGAGAGGACTCTCCGGGAGCCAGAAGCCAAAATCAACGGAACACAGAAGCTGAGAGGAAGCCACAGGCAGATGCCGCCGTGAGCCCTGCCATATGAGAGAGGAACCCAGGACCACCAGCAGCCAGTCCTTGGGGAGAAAAGCATGGCCTGATGAGGCCTTGAATTGGACATTGCCAAGCCTCAGAACTGTAAGCGTATGAGTTAATCAATCCGCACTGTAAAAAGCCGAACCATTTCCAGTAAATATCCTTGGCAGCCTTGAGCAAACTAAAGCAATATTTCAAGTGTTCAAATGAAAGTCCAACACTAGCTTAACTGCAGTAAAATGATATATTAGATGATTTGGGGCAGCTTCAGTGAGAAAGGCCTAATTCTGATCTTCTAACCTTGTCCTTTTAAACTTGTGGAATATTACCTGTGGCTGTATTTTTATCTTTAGACTTCATCACCTCTTAGGCTGATATTTCTATGTTTACAGAGCCTGTTTATGTGAGATTTGAGGAAGGAAATGTCCTATATGTGGGAATGCCTAAGGAACATTTAAACGCAGAATTTCCTCCTGATTCTATTCTCTGCACTCTGGAAAATGTTTTGAGGGACTTTTAACTATACAGTGCAGTGTTTTGTTTTGTTTTCATTTTTTTGGCGGTAATCCATTTCTAACCAAAAAACATGATGCTTTTTCTTAGTTGTGACATGGCATGCTATTACTTGTATGTCAGTTCAAAACGATACTTAAGATAAAGACTTCATGAATTCCTTCTTAAGCCTTCCTTTCCTTGTTGGCAGCATGCTAAATTTTGTCCAGATTTTCTAAACTAATGTTGTTGCATGGATGTTCATAGCATTTGCTTTGAAAAGAATGTGGCCTTTTAAACTTCTTATTTAACAAAACAGCACACTTAGAACACTTGTGAATGTCCAAACAAATTGAATTTCTTACCCATGAAAGTCCAGCGCAGTGGCTGGGTGCATGGTTCTATTCTGCCTTACTTTATCTTGTCTTCATGGGCTATTTCTCAAAGGAAATGGCTCCTCTATCCTCAATTCGGAGTCTTTTCCTTTTTCATTCATTTTTAAGTCCTTGGCTTCTAAGCAGTCTATCATCTATTGATTTCTAAAGCTGATTGCTTTGTAAGATAACAATTGAATGGCTCACACCTGAAAATCTGCTCTTGGGGAAAAACTAAAACATTTGTTTTGGCCTAGTTGATGCTGATTGGCAGTCTTCATTGGAACCTCGGAAGAAGACACGCCACTTGGCTACGGGAGTGAATATGGAATAGACCTTCAGTGTTAGTGAAAGCATCCTACTTTAGTTAACAGCTCTACGAAGCAGTGCTTCTTCCACTAAACAGAACCACATAGTATCGTTTCCCTTGTAATTGGTGTTATCACAAGTCAGGAAGCAAAAGTTGAAGGGCCAGGTGCTTTGTTGTGATGTGTGTGAAACAATTTTTCAAAATAGATTTGGCATAGTCTCACCAGTTTTGTTTGTTCCCTTGCTTGCTGTTTTAACCTGTATGGCCGCTGGCATTCCTGTGGGCTGTTTTCCACCCTTAGAGCCCCTACCGGTCCTCTCTTCCTGGTTTTCGTTTGTTTTACTCTCTGCTGGGTGTGCTTGTCCACCCAGCTGGGAGGCAGCAGAGCCCGTATGTTCCCCACTTCCTCGTTCCCGCCTCATCCTTAAGCACCAGCCACGTGCGGTGAAACCCCAACCCTTTGCTCTGTAGTCAGGAAAGGAAGTCAGATCCTCAGACCCAAGGTTTCCTGAGGTGACAGTGCACAGGTAGTGAGGGGCCGTGACACGTGGCTAGGGGGAGGCACCCCAGGTGGGAGCAGATGTCTGGCATTAACTGGATGCCTGCCCTGATGATGGGAATTTAGAACGAGCCGGCTAGACAGATGGTGTCCCAGAGGGACTTTATTCTACATATTAATATCCAATGAACACTATCCAAGCAGACAACTGAACAAGATGTCTACCTCTAATCTAAATAACTCACTCCGGGTTTTAACTTCTAGCATCCTTGAGAACAAACCGTCAGAATGGACTTTAAAAGGCATATTCATGATGCATTCTGCCTCCTGCTTCTTTTTCTCTTGGCAATGTGTTCAACATAGAATCACAGAAAGAATGATTTCTCTCTATTTCCAGCCACCAGTCCTACCTATCTTGAAGGCTTATATGAAATATCATTTACCTCCTCCCACCTTGATATAATTTCTTCTTTTTTGAATCCCATTTTAATTTTAATTGTATTTTTATTCTAGTTTATATGATGATTATTTGTGAACTTCTTTAATCCCATCTCTCAAGCACCCAAACTTTTTAGCTCCTTGAGTGTGAGGATTTCTTGCTTAGACTCCTCATATGCCAGTCATTTGCTCCAAAGTTGTCTGATACTTTCATATTTGGAGTGTATTGCCAATCATTTAGGACAATACACACAATAAGCAAATTCCAGCTTCCACTGAGGCAGTGACCAAAGGAGAAAGAGAATACCTGAGAATGAGGTAATAACCAGTTATTAAGCAACGTTTTTAAAACCTCAACACCTTTAGCAGTTATAGCAGAAAGTCCGTCCATGAGGATAAACACGTGGAGTGTGAAGTTACAGCATGATGTACAAATGGTTTGTCACTGAGGCCTCTTGAAGCACCACTAGAAGTTACTGCCCCTCCCCCGACTTTCTGGGTCAGTAGGGCAGCACCTGGGAAGGTTTATATTCTGAAGCACTCCCAGGCAAATCGGACACGTAGTCACGTATGGGAAATACCGATCTAGAAAGCAACCTCAACAGGATCTGGGCCTTTCAGAAGAAATGGTCTGTAGCTTTTATTCATACATGAAACCTACTGTCAGCTCTAACCATTTCTAGGAAGCTGAGGAACAGATTTTAAGTGCCAATTGTCATGCCACAAACTATAAATCATCCAGAATCCATGATTTCAACCTTATTTCAAATGAAAGCATTTAAGAGACAAAAATAAAATTGAGCTACATGTGCTGGTCAAAATGTTGCTAAATGCAATAAATTAATTTGGTTTATATTTGTATTTATTTACTAGTCACTACATGATCATTTTGACCCCCCCCCCCAAAATATTAACTAATTTAATTCCAGAAGCTTTCAGTGTAAAGACATCTCTAACATAGCTCCTTTCCTGTATGAATAGGAATGTTAGATTTAGCACACAACAATACAGGACTCCCAGGTAAATTTAAGTTTCAGATAAACTACAAATACATTTTTTTTTAAAGATTTATTTATTTTATTACATATCTCCCCTCACCCCTGCTGCGGCGACGCGCCGAGACTGGTCACTGCGCAGGCGCGGCTTTCCCCACTTCTGGGTGGCTTCTGCTTCCATTCACGGCCGGCTTTCAGTTCGCGGGTGGCTGGCTGCGCTCCATCCGCGGGCGACCTGCCTTGCCCGTGGCGGCTTTTTTTGCCTGATTGTGGCAGCTTTTTGCCCTGCCCACGGCCGCTCTGGCCCACCCATGGTGGCTTGCCATTCTCAAGGCGGTCTGCCCGCTAGGAGAGGTCCCCGGGAACCGAACCTGGGTCTTCCCATGTGGTATGCTGGCGCCCTATCCACTGGGCTATCCAGCCGGCCCCTACAAATACATTTTTAACATTAGTATTCCCCATGACATATTTGGCAAACTTATTTGAAGAATCTTCCATAGAATAATCTAAATTAAGGAAACTTAGGATGTTATTTAGCTTGTCAGAGACCAGCTGATCACTTTATAATTTGGAACAAATGCATAATTAAAGTAATATAGCTTCTACCTACATAAAATAATATTGTTGTTTTATTTTCTACCTGTGATCCCAAGTCCTGGGCCATGGTCTTTTTAATTCTCCACCCTGTTGCCAGTTAAGTGTAGTGGAAGGTGAGAGAAAGAGTGTGCAGAAAGTTGAGTTAATTATACTTCTCAGTTCATCTTTGGTCCCTGCAATTCTCTCTTCCTTTGGTCTACTTTATTTCTTTTCCTTCATTTCTGACCTTCACTTGCTTTGACGGTTAAGTTCATGTGTTTACTTTTCCAGATCCTCGTGTCCAGTTGTTTGGTCAAGCAAGCACTGGCCTGATTGTTACTGTGAGGCTAGTTCATGGATTTAAACCATCAGTGAGTTGACTGCATCTGTGGCCAGGTACATCTACAATCAATTGAGGAGATTGCCTTCAAGAATGAGAAAAGTCTCGTCCACACAGTTGAAGGCCTCAAAAGGAGAAGTGATGAATTCAGAGGTCAGAAGGAAGAATTTCCATTTCTTCTTCAGCCAGCCAAAGTCTCCTGGGGAATTCATTGAAAACTTACATTGGAGTTCTCAGTTTGCAGCCTACTGTAAGGAATTTTTCCTTACCCATCTTTACAGGTGCATGAGACAATTCTTATAAAATCTCATAATATTTACTATATATATATATAATATCCTGTAGTCTCCTGTAGGTCCTGTTTCCCTAGAGAACCCTGACAATACACTTTTACCATCAGGCTTTTATTCTAATGTGCCTGGATACGCATGTGTCTTTGAAAAATCTATGATGTTTTACATGTATCTTAAATATACATAAGCGATACTCTATTATAGATTGAAATCCACTTCCTAATATATGTTGAATGTATTCACTCACAATTTTTAAGGTCTAGCAATGATGCTTTGTTAATATGTATGTACGTAGATCTATAGACAAATTTCCTATAGAATATGCAGCTCTCATGTCTATATTCTATCCTTAAGTTGTTTATAATAGATGTAGCATATTTTATGCAAGGGATGGACATCTAAGCTGAGAACAATATGCAGTACAAAAATGGATGCAAATAAGACACTTGAACACATTCCCTTACAGCCTTCTGTGAGTAGTTTGCTGGGGAATAAATCCAGATGTGACTGTCAGGACATTTATTTCAACCAAGTCCTGAGAGAATGGTTGCCGGGTGAGTCTGCACCGGTTTCAGCAGGACATGAACAGCCTTTTTCCTCGGTCTCACTAAAACTTAATATTTTCCAAATTTCTAAAATTTATTAATAAATGAGTGTAAAGTAGTATTTTGTGCCATTTGTCTGATGACCAATTTCTTTTTTTTTTTTAAGATACTTAGATGACATAAATGTTACATAAAAAGTGTAGGGGATCCCATATGCCCCACCCCCTCCCCCTCCCACACTTTCCCACATTAACAACATCCCTCATTAGTGTGGTGCATCAGGAGCCTTGCCACTAGCTGTGGATTATAGTTTACATTATAGTCTAAACTCTCTCCCACACATTTTTGTAAGTGATGACAATATATATAATGGCCTGTATCCATCACTGCAACATCCATCAGGACAATTCCAATGTCCCAAAAAATGCCACCATATTGCACTTATTTTTTTTAAAAAGATACTTAGGTTACATAAAAAAATATAGGGGATTCTCGTATGTCCTGCTCCCCACACCTCCCACATTTTCCCAAATTAACAACATCCTTCATCAGTGTGGTATATTCATTGCAATTGATGACCACATTTTGGAGCATTGCCACTAAGCATGGACTAAAATTTATATTGTAGTTTACACTCTCTCCCACCCAATTCTATAGGTTACGGCAAGATATATAATGGCCTGTATCTGTCATTGCAATGTCATTCAGAACAATTCCTATGTCCTGAAAAATGCCCCCACATTACACCTGTTTTTCCCCTTCCTTGCTCTCAGAACCTACAGTGCCACTGTCTCTGTATAATTTCTTCAGTTGCTAGAATCACAATAACTCTATAGTAGAATACCAGTAAGTCTACTTTAGTCCATAGTTGATTCCCCAATCCTGAGGATTCTGGGATGGTGATGTCCACCCCACCTCTAATTGAGAGGGGGCTGCAATTCATTAGGGCCAATGGATAGGACTTTCTTGCTTGCAGTTGTAGACACTCTTGGTTTCTTGGTATGGTGGTTGTCCATCATCACCTCTTTGTTAGTTGTCCTGATTAGAAATTTCATTGAGCTTCTCTTCACATATATATTTTTAATCTTTTAGGGTTTCTCCTACTGTGAATTATCTACTCATATGCTTTGCTCATTCTTCTGTTGATGTTTCAAGATTTCTTTTTTCTTTTTAATATACAAGACTTCCTTAAAAAGTAATCATTATGGATATGGAAATTGGATAGTTGTTTCAGAGATTACTTGTTTGTTGCCAATATTTATTCTCCTTTTTTCTTAGTATCAAGAACCTGCGTTTATATCTGGTCACACTTGCATCCAAGTAAATATTGCATTCTCCAGCCTCCTTTGCAGGAGAGGGTGTTGAGCCCTTCCTGCTCTTTCCTCATTCCTGCTGTTGGGGATGCAGTTGTGTTTGACCAGGAAGACAAATGCCATACCCTAGGGGCAGAGAGGGTAGAACTGGAAGGACTACAGATTCCTAATCACTCATGATGTGTAGCTGCTATACCAAGCCTGGATGCTCAGCCTTATGTCTAATTTTATGTGAGCAAGAAATATACTAATTCATTTAAGCCATTGCTATTTTGTGTGTCTGTGTGTTTTTTCTGTCATATGCAATTGAACCAATCATAAGTAATAGAGATGGTTACTTAGATCAAGTCTATAAACAGAAGCTATAGAGGAATGCTGTAAAGTTCAGGTGTAAGATGGCCCTTGCTAGTCATGAATCAATCAACATTATTCTACTTTTACTTTTGGGTACTCTGGCAACAGTGTTTGACATATGTTTCCATTTTTTCTCTTTATCGCAGTCCTGGATCATTGAATGGGCTGCTGAGCTGAACGCGGAACATTGTTTTACTAAGTACAGTATACCCAGCTCCATATCACTGTGTTACATCAGTGTCATTTGTGACAATAATCAGGAAAAACACGAGTCAAAATAAAATACAGACATTTCCCTCAATGCTGACACAAGTAGTCCTTTAAATATAAATGAACGGGAAAATACAGACATGAAATGAAAACAGAGAGTCCAAAAACAGCCTGCTAAATGAAGTCACATAAACCATGTGGAAAATTAATTTAAAATGTTGAACTCTGCCCACAGTGTTGCACCTCAGAGCAAATTGCATTTCTTCTTCTATTTTTCCCCTTGCAAAGTATAAGATTCATGGCAATGCACCTGGGACTGACCCTAAAATGCCTTTTCCCCATTGTCAATTCAACTAGTGACTCCCCCCGGGGGCTGAGGTGCCACTGGCCTGGTGGAGGGCTGAGCGCCCACCCTCAGTTGAGGGAGGGAAGCGAGGAGGCATGCCTGGTTAGAATCTCCATCATGTCACTTGCATCAGGACTACATA
>PVKH010007392.1:0-14669 GCA_004027955.1 Chaetophractus vellerosus | reverse complement strand
TCTCAAGGCGGTCTGCCCACCATGGAGAGGTCCCCAGGAACCGAACCCGGGGCCTCCCATGTGGTGAACCGGCGCCCTATCCACTGGGCTACAGCCAGCCCCCTGTTTTGTGAATTTTAATGAACACTAATGTTATTTATTGCAGTGGGTTTGATAGATAATTGCAACAATCACAAAGCAAAGAGCAATGACATGAGAAGAAGCTTTGTGGTCACAAGTGATAATCTGTGTCAATATTAAGCATCTTGGTTAATAGCTTCTTCTCAAGCTAGTTCCTTTTTTTTTTTTTTTTAATATATCCCCCCCTTGCTGCTTGTGCTCACTGTGTTCATTTGCTTTGCGGTTTTTTGTGTCTGCTTGTCTCCCACTGCTGCGTCATCCCGCTGAGTCAGCTCACCGCGTGGCGGCTTCCCTTCACCCGGAGACCCCGGAAACCGAACCCGGGGCCTCCCATGTGGTAAACCAGAGCCCAACCAATTGAGCTACAGCTGGTTCCCAAGCTAGTTCCTTTTTAAATATAAACTGAAATTTTCTGGAGGTTTACTGTTGGTTCTGTTATCCTTAGAAAAAACATTGTGATTGAAATAATTCTCACAAACATAAACAGAAATAAGTGAACATAGATGTATATATTCAAAATACATGCTTTTTCTTGAATTTACTTTTTAATTCTATTTGTCCCATTCTTAAAAAATCAGCATACTTGATTGAGTTTGAGAGAAAGGCCAGCCTAGAATTTTAAGAGGCCACTGTCAATATAGTTATTTTCATTACATGGATTACTACAGGTCTCCTATTCTGAGTCATTCATTATACCCTTTCCAATTAATATTAAAATACTGAACCTGACTATGGAGTTGATAGGAAATATTCTATTCTATAAAACTTGCAAGCTTGTTTGAAGAATTTGGCCAGAGTATTATATTTGGCTTGGGTAATTTATCTTGACTGACGAGCATTTTAAAATTATTTTATCTATCAGGAAATAAGAATGGCAAGTATAGTGTTACTTATTTCTTAATTCACTTAAAATTCTCAATGTTATAAAATGTATGTGAATGGTATTTTCTCTTTGAACCTGTTTTCATCATCAGAATGACAGTGGGGGAGTTGGATTAGAGAGTTCATCTAACACTAAAGTATATATTTCTATTTCTAAAGGAAAATCCTCACCCTGGAGTCCACGGTACCTGTTTTGGATGAAGAGCCTTTATCTATTGAAAGCTACACCACCACGATTAGAACAGATAATAAATGTATGTATTTTTTAAATTTAGTATTACTTCATTTTAGTATTTTAAGAGTTTTTTTATTCTTATCATTCAAATTTTGTTTCCTCAATTCTAACTCTCTGGTCAGCTTCCCTAGCATAAAAGTAATGTTCAAAGAAAGTATATTATTATTCACTGTCTAAACAGCAGGTTGCTTGTAAGGGCACTCTGTGACTAATCGTGGAAGTCTTTTTTTTTTTTTTTTTTTTTTTTTTTTTTTTTTTTTTTTTTTTTTTTTTTTTTTTTAATTTATTCCCCACCCCCTTTGTTGTTTGTGCTCACGTCAACACAGTGTGTTCATTCACTGTGTGCTCTCTTGTCTGCTCGTCTTCTCTTTAGGAGGCACAGGGAACTGAACCCAGGACCTCCCATGTGGGAAAGAGGCCCTCAGTTGCTTGAGCCACTTCCGCTCCCTGCTTTTTGTTGTGTCTTTCACTGTGTTTTCTCTTTGTGTCTCCTTGTTGCGCCATCTCGCTGTCTTGCTCGTCTTCTCTAGGAGGCGCCAGGAACCGAACCTGTGATCTTCCCTGTGGTAGACAGGCGCCCAACTGCTTGAGCCACATCCGCTTCCCAATCGTGGAAGTCTTTTGTTTTCATGGATGTATTTTCCTTTGGAACATCAAAAAGGAGCAGAGTAAATTACCACTCCACAGCCAGATTGCATACCAGCCTTTGTATCTTTGGAGACTTAGATATCTAGATGAAGCAACTTCCCATTTTTATTCTGATTAAGATAAGGCCAAGGTTGACTTTTCAGTATTAGGAAAGAGTAAAAAATGACTGAATTTACTCCAGGGAAATGAATAAACATGGAATTCATTTTATTTTTTAAAATCCAGTGGATTTTTTTGTACGTGTTACTATTTTCAACTACATCCTGGATATACAGAGATGAGGAATATACCTTCTTTTCCCCTCAATGAGTTAACAGTCTGGTTAGGGAAAACAGACACTTTGAATGCCTACTGTATGCCCAGAATTTGTCTAAGCATGTCAAATGTATTAATACATTTAATGCTCAACATTGCTATGCTATGCCACCTGACTCTAAATCCCATACTCTTCATTATTAAACCTTTTTGCCCATCACATTATGAATAGGGCAGACTTAGGAACAGGTTGAGTATCCTGGTTTTTTCTCTAATTGAGTATAATATATGTTTCTCATAAAATAGTCAAGAGAAAAATCAACTAATGTGTAAAGTAAAATTGCTCATAACTTGGTTATGCATTTTAGGGGTCCTTTATTAACAGTTTAAATGCCTTTTTCTTGTATTTTTTTTTCCTGTGCATATTTCCCCCCATATACTGCGAGAGGAAATAAGTATTGTGGCTAAAAGAATGCAGGGGCTTGAAGCAGCCTCCTTGGGTTCATAATACAGTTCATACTTACCTGCTTAAAAGACTTTGGGATAGTTTTCTTAAACATTCTACCTCTGTAAAATGGGAATATCAATAGTACTCATTCTATAGAATTGTTAGGATTAAGTGCGTTGAATGTAAAATGTATAGAACAATGCTTGGCACTTAATAAAAACTCAGTAAATACTAGTTTTTATTATCATACGTTACAGTTATTATTTATGATTATCAAAAAAGCTATTTGCTTTTTCATTTAACAATATATGTGAGACATCTTCCCATGCCAATGGCATGGATTGATCCTGTTCTGTTTCATGGCTGTAATAGTATTCCATAGCATGGCTATTCTGTGATAAGCTTAACTAATTGTTTATTGCTGGACATTTGGGCTGATCACCATTTTTGTTTGGATGTTTTTTGTTTGGATGGTTGATTTCCTGTTTAACTTCCACAATGAATATTCTTGTGTATGTTCCTTTGCACATTCTATGTCACAATTTCTGTTGGGTGGATACCTAATGATGGACTTGCTGAGTTAGAGAATATGCACAGATTTTTAACATTGTATTGTTTCCTCCATCAACGTTGTATTTTTATTTTCACTTTTTTATTGATTTCTATTAAACACTAAGTGGGTTTTTAATTAAGTTATTTAAATTCATCTTTTCCCCTCTTGAGGGCTTTTTAGGTTGTGTGTCATTCACAGACTCTTAATTCCAATAGCCATGTGTATGAGTGCTAACAACATACAACTTTGGCAAAGAGGAAGTTGAAACATAAGGAGGGCTTTTTTTTGTTTGTTTGTGTGTGAGTGTGTCCTCTGGTGAGCTAATAGAGATGTCCAGTCCTTTTCCTGGCCAGATCAAATCCCAGATTGCATGTCTCTCATATAATTCTATAATGGCTCAACAAGGATAATTGGTTGCCTAGTAGTCAGCTGGTGAATATAATTTTCAGATTAATTTCATAAGGAATAAACATTCTGAACTCGTCACAGCAGTTATCATCGTACTGAAGCTTCACAATAAGGGCACGAATTCTATCCCTGTTGAGAAACCAATATTTTTTTGTTCTTATACATGTGCAATTGTTTTCTTTGTTTTATCTTTTTGGAAAACAAATATGTATTTGTCATAATCTGCCACAGGCCAGCCGAGGCAAAGTTGGCAGAAAATGGTTGGCTCTTATAATGGGAAATTATTAGGATAAAAGCAGGCAAGATGATGGCTCTGCCTGTCTCTCTCTACTTTCTCCTTGAACTCAGCTATGGCCTATCAGTCATCTCTCCCTGGCCCTTGGCTCCTTTAGCCTTTCGGGGCTTCTGTCCTTGAGCTCAGCTCTGGGCGAACCTGGAGTCCTTTCTCTCATATTGCTGGATCAAAATTGCGGCTTCCTTTTTTTTCTATGTTGCTCTCTCTGTCTCCGGTGTGTCTCATTTTTATCTTCTCCAGAGTGAGCGTGGAGACTCAACCTGAGTCACGCTTCACTGGCGTAGTCCAATCAAAAGAGTCTCACACCCTACAGAAATGGATTACTGAAAAAGCATAATATTTCTCTTTTTGGGATTCATAAAAGAACTTCAAACTGTCACAGTATTGTTTAAACTGAATGATAGTATACTGAAGAAAATAGGATTGATAGGTAAATTCTTTTAGGTTTTTCCCCTTTAAGATGTTACAGAAATATTTGGCAGTTTGACAGTTAATCAAGACAGTGTTCTCAAGTTCAATGCATCTTTTCCTCTTTCCTTCCTAATTGTGTTTAGGTCATATTTTTCAGTTTAAAACGTGGAATTTTAACTCCAGGATTTTTTTCCCAGCTATGATCGATGTCCATGGTGATGATGGAAGCTCTGGGCCTGTTATCTCTGAAAGTCCTATTAGCTCTGAACATAGGCTTGACCTGGAAATAGCACTGAACTTAAAAGAAGATCATGAAATAGACGTTGATGAAAGTGGTGACTTACCAGAAGAAAAGCCTCCAATTTCTGATGGTCCTCCTGATTCTCAAGATACTCCTGATACTCAAGAAATTCATGTAAAAAAATTTTTTTCTGCATTGTCATTTTTCAGTTTTGCTTTAGACACCATAGTGTTTAAATCTATTAGTTGTCTGCCCTGAAATAACCTCTTTATAAAAATCTGTTTTTAAAAAATAAGTGTTTGAATATTTTGTAGAATATAGAACACATCCTTTAAATAAGAAATTGGTTTTCATGGAAACAAAAAAAACTGTATTAAAGAAGCCATGATTTTTTGTTTAGTATCTGGTTCATATACGTTTTTTTAGCCGTAAGAAAACGTAACGGCTAATCCAGAGATAAATATAACATTTAGACTATTCATGGCATATATTTCAAAATAAATAGTTAAACATGATCTTTTTCCCTGTGTAGTTGTGGGAGAATGATAGTCAGTTGGCTGCAGTTGACCTTCTATATAATCCAGAAATTTTTTTTTTCTTTTGTGACTCATGATTACTAAAAATTCTGCCAAATTTCTGTTATCAACTGGGAACTATTCTAAAATAAATGAATTTAAGATAAAGACCAGCCAACTTTCTAATGATATTTATAGAAATACGTGAAAATAGAAGTTGGGAAGTTTCTCAACTCATAACTCCTATATTCTTGTTATCTATATCTATCTTCATGAGTATTCTCATTTTGAAACAGAAGTATAAAGTCCCGATTCTTCCACCTGGGAGCTAATAAAAATTGAGGGTCATGTGAGAGTGGGAAGCTCGTTTCTGGGTGTCTGCAGTCTGTCGCCTCACTGAATGCTTGGGGAGTGGGGAATGTCATTGTGTAGGCGGGTGGTGATGTTCTACCTTCTTGGTCAGGAGATCTCTCTGCTACTTTCTACCTCCTCCTTTTTCTCCCCTTCCCTTACCAAAAGGTAGATACAAGGACCATTCCTTCTTCCACCAAACCTTTGCAGGAGAGGTACTGAACTTGAAAGCCTTAGGAATTTCATGGTTTATGCAGCCCCAGCAAAGGGAAGAGGATTGAGTCTAGCCCAAGGGAGCTTATGTAGGTGAATTCTTCTTCAACCTTATGGGGATCATGCTGTTTAGAAAAGTGTGACTAGTTAGGTAATTTGGGGATTTTCATTAAAACACAGTTTGGGGGTTTTTCTCCATTTAATTTTTTTCTTGGGTGAGATTAATTCTTCTCACAACTCTTAGCATCATAATAATTTTCAAAGTTTTGTTAAGACTGTCTTTTTAGCCAAGAAAATGTAGACATTTAACTCCAGTCATTATCTCAAAATCTTTTTGCTATTAATTGTTTTGAATGAGTGAGAAAGTCTGTTTGTGTAATTGGATATTTTATAGCATAAATCCATAAGTATATGCCATATCAAATGTAGTTTATGTTTAAAAACACATACATCAAGGGTGAGATGGTCATTACAAAACCTTTTTTGCTTTAGTTTAAAATACATGTATGCATTAAGATTCTTTAACCAGTCTCTTTAATTCATTTTAGGTTACTGAACATGAAAAGGTTGAAGCTCAAGATTCAGGAGAAGAGGCTAGGAATCTTTCATTTAATGAGTTATATCCCTCAGGAACTCTTAAGCTTCAATATAATTTTGATACCATTGAGCAACAGTTTTGTGAGGTGCCTGAAAATAAAGACTCTGCTGAGTGTGACATTGCTGAAGTAGATGGGGAATTTTTTGTGGCTCAGAGCAACTTTACCCTGATATTGGAAGGTGAAGAAGGAGAAGTGGAGACGGGTGATTCTGCAGCATCTGATGTGTTAGCTAAAGCAGCTAACACTGCAACTGAGGAAAAACACATATACAACGGGGAAAATGATAATCTTAGACATGTTGCAAAATTGCCGTCTGTCATAACTACAAATCAAGAGTCCCAGAAGTCAGAGATGTTACCATATGTGCCTGAACCAATCAAAGTAGCTATTGCAGAAAATTTATTAGATGTAATTAAAGACACAAGAAGTAAAGAAATTACTTCAGATACAATAGAACAGTCCATTCATGAAAACATACCTTTAATAAGCCAAAAGGTAATGTGTTCCACCAAGTTAGTCAAATCTACGTTTAAAACTGTTCCGGAGACAGAGGCAATGACTATAAATGTCAGCCACGTGGAGGACATGGTTTCCTCTAGAACTCGCACGAGAGGACAACGTGTCCAAAATCTGAATGTCAAATCACAACAGGAAGAGTCAACAAATGCTGCTACTCCTGAGATACTGGGGCTTTCAGTTATGAAGAAAACTAGGAAAACAAAAGAAATGGCTGAAAGTGCCTATTCTGGTGTCAAAGGAATATCTCAGAACCAACAAATACCTCAAAATTCTATTACTCCCAGGAGAGGAAAGAGAAAAAAAGAAATTAATCATGACACATTTGAAAGTATTAATTCTACAGAAAAACAATTGCAGGTCACTCTAGGTAGGGAATTAAGAAGATTAAAATCATCTCAGCTGCTGGGACCAGCAACTGAAGAAACTTCTTTTAGCAAAGAAGTTAAGGTTTCATCTGTTACAAAAAGGACTCCTAAAAGAATGAAAAAATCTGTAGAAAATGAGGAAAGTGTTGAAATTTTAAAGGATCCCAAAGTTAATAAATTAGCAAGTCCTAGCAGAAGTATCAGGAAATTGAGAAGTGTTAACTTAGAAGCTTCTGATAATACAGGACACAAAAAAGAGAGATCCAGTGACCAGCAACCATCTATTCAACATAGTAGAAGCGTCAAAGACAAAAAAGTTAGTGCATCAGGTGTGAAGGAGCACTCAAAGCTTGATTCATTCCAGTTGGCCCTTCAATCTGAGTTTGATCTGCCAGCCACACCTAGGAAACGTGGTAGACCAAGAAAAATAAATCCAGCTTCTGAAGATTTAGAATCTAAGGCTGTTGAGAGGAAGAGTCCAATAAAGAGAGAAACTCTCAGCATCCAGAGGAGATCTACAAGAAACACCCCAGCTAAAAGTGAAAATATCGTTGGAAACCCAGCTTTGGAAAAATCAGTTGTATTGCCAAATGAGGAACTTGGAATGGTGATTAGCTCTCAAAAGAAGCTTACAAAAAGGACTGAAAATCAAAGCCAAAAACGTCCATTACGCTCAATCTCAGAAGAGCACACAGATGAAGAAATGACACACAAAGAACCAAATAACCAAGAAAGATTGCTTGCCACACCTGATTTGACTAAGTCTTCCCGCAGCACAAGGACTAGATCTAGTAAGGCGATCTTATTGCCAGACATTTCTGAACCAAAAAATGAGCCTTTTTTCTTTTCTCCTCCTGTGTCAAAAGTTCCAAGGAAAGGGAAAGGTACTTTTATTTCATTCTGTGTTCAGTTTAAAATTAGATGATTTTTCTCATTATTTGTTTTGATTTAAGGTACTAATTGATTATTTGTAGTTCCAAGAGACACAATCCCCCCCAATTTTTAATAGTAAAATTAAAAGATTTCATATTTCAGATTTTTTGGGGGGGATTTAATAATTTTCTGGTTCAACATGACATTTTAAATCATATAATTCACTTGACATTGGTTTTATTTTTAGAATAGTCTCATTTCTTATCATTCTGCCCTCAATCAAAACTGACTTTCAAAGTTTGGTTTCTCCTCATATAGAATCAGCATTCTTAATCTAAGTACCACTGCATTTGGTTCATGTCCCAGGTGATAACTATCACCCCAAATTGTTTTGAAGGAAACGGGTAGAATTTCATGGATTAGGACACAGATATTTAAATCCATATTCACTATTGCTCGATAAACTGGCACAGTTGCATGCCCAGCCTCCTTATTGCCACTGAGGAGCTAATGGTTGTATTGTTTGGTTGACATACCTTCTCAACAGGGGCCATATCACTTTCAAGGTGGCAAAATATCTTTTATTATGTATAAAGCACATATATACACACAGTATGTGGTACAGAAACGGTACATAATATATCTATAGTACTAAAATTTTTTAAGTGTTAAAAATACCAGTGGGAGAGGCAATTAGGAGAAAATGTCCAAAAAGGTGATAATGATAAAAATATGTAACTGATTAGATCCCATTGGGTAACTCTTTGTGAAGAGAACTGATAATAGTAATAGTTAGGTAAACAAAATGTAGTTGTTTACTTAATTTATGGTTTAAATTTAGAATTTCAGCAAAGGAGTTCAGGCCTTGTGAATAAAGTGTATAAATTTGTTTTATTTATTTACCCTTTTAAAAACAAATTAGTGAAAGTCCTATGTCACTCCTTTGTATTTATGCAGTGATTTCCTGAGCACAGTAAAGGGCCCATTCCCATAAAATTGATTAATTTCAAAAAAAAAAAGGAAAAAAAAGTTTTGATCAGATCTTTGATTTTGGTAGTGCTGTATAATTCATTTTCTTCTTGGTGTTAGGAAAGAGTGATTATGCCAATACTCTGCATGGATTAAAATTAATGTATAAATAACAAAATATATGAAATTTTAATTTTATTAAGCAATTCGGTACACATACTGAATTACATAATTTTGTTTTGCCTAGGGAGGGGAAGAGTGAGGGAAAATGTATTTAAAGAGTAGGATAAATATGCTAGTAAATTTAAGTTCATTTGTTAGGTGTTTGAGCTTAAAAAATAAGGCAGAACTATATCTTTAAATTCAGAAATGCCAATTGCTCAAATTTCTAACCAAGTTTTATGAGATTTGGGGAAAACTAAAAATACAATAGAGTTGCAGAAGGTCATTAACAACTCTTATTCTTCCCTTAGGACTCAGAGAAGTGTAGTAAGCATAAAGATTGTGGGTGATTATGGTGTACAGCATAGCAAACATATCTCAGTAATTCTGATATTTTCATTTTTATGTAGTTGTCATCTATACACCTACTTTTTATACCTGTTTTCTGTTAGTAGTAAAAGTGATAGACACCTACTATAGAAAACTAGAAGTTAAAAGTAGGTAATCTAACCATCTAGAGAATCACTAACCGCTGTTCTCATTTTCTTAAATATCTTTCTATATGTGTATATTTTGTTTTAAAGAAAACTTTGGTCTCTGTGTTATGTATATATTCTGCTTTTTTCCCTCTACTTCATGAATATTTTCAGATTCTTAAATATTCTTCAATAACCTTAGGCCATGTATTTTTATTGTTTGCTTTGTTTTTTACACCTGGCATTTCATGAGAGTGGCATGTCACAGATTGCTTAAACATTCTCCTTGGTTTTGCTTTAATTGTTTTCACATTTTCTGGTTTTTAAAATAGGCAGCCTTTTAGTGTGAGATGATGAGATTGGAGGAGATGAGAAACTTGTGATCTCTTATTTCTGCTGTGTACTGCCTTTTAATATTTCTGAGCCTTCCGGTTTCCCCCTCTCTAAATGAAGATGATAATGCCTATCTGTGAGGGTTCTTGTGATTATACCATAGTTTAACAAAACAGGACTGGCAGGACTATAGGATGCAGTTAGTTCCTTTCTGCCTTTGCTCTTGGATTGTAGTCTACCTACCTTTTGTCCCTCTGCTTATTTCAATTGTATTTTTATGGCTCCTTTAAAGAGGGGTGGAGAGAAGTAGATAGGAGTGGAAACAAATATGGTATAGTTGGAAGGCAAGAAGGTCCTCTGTTTGAAACCTGCCGTCGAAACAAGGTATCTTTGAATTTTATTTTGTTGTTTCACTAGATAAAAGAATCCAATGAAGGTTGACATTTCATTGGATTTTCTCTAATTTCCAAATAGTAAGAAGGGCTATACTAAATTACTAGATGTATTACATTCACCGGTTCAAGTTCATTTGATTCTCACTACAACCCAGTGTAGTAGGTACTATCACTTCCTTCCTTCCGCAGTGAGGAAATTGAAGTTCAGTGAGCCTGAACACCACAACACAACAGTTCATAGTGTCCTGGAGTGGGCTCCTGCTGGCTGGTGAGAGCCAGTTGCAAAATATTCAGGAATTTTGCAAGCCAGCCTTTGGTAGTTTGAAATTGGCCATGGTGGGAGCATTTTCATCACAGAAATCAGCAAATGCTCTACATCAGGGCTCCCAGACCCCAGCCATTTTCTAGCACACTACTAGATTTGAATCTAGGTCTTTTGAACAACTTAAGCCTTAGGTGGCACCAGTCATCAAAACTTTACCCTCAGGAAGTTTATAAAAATGAATAAGGAATTGACATACAAGTAAGTATAATGAAGTTTTGTTTGTGCTATAACAAAAGCATATGGAAGGAACAGTAGAGGCTAAACGTTTTTGCATGTATTTTTTGTACTTCCTTATTTTAAGTGGAGGGGGAAACCTTAGGTGAAGAATGTGAGCTGGCCTTTAAAAAGCCTAAGAGCTGCTGCTACAGGTAGCCTAGAATGGGAAAGGAATAGAATGTATTGTTTGCATAATGAGAGGGAATACAGATTTATTTATTTGTTTTTAATCACCAAAAGGGGGATGTTACCGCCAATAGCCCCAACCACTTTCTAGTTGGGAGCAGAGATGGCATTTCTGATCTCTCCCCTATTTTTTCTTTTGTTGAGAACGATACACTTTTTTAAAACCAATTTTGTTAGTACATATTAATAAAACTTACCGTTCATCCAAAGTGTGCAATCGGTGGTATTTGTTATAATCACATAGTTGTGCAGTCATCATTCCAGTCATCATTAGAACATTTTCATTATTTCAATAATATAATAAAAAGCAGACTAACAAGAAATTTCTTTACCTTTCCGTCTCTCTCTCTTTTCCCCTGCTGTACATAACTGCTATTTCTGCCTATTCTTGCACAATTATTTATTTACTTATTTAGCCGTTTTATTGAGATATATTCACATACCATACGATCTATCTAAAGTTTATAATCAATGGCTTTAATTAGAGAACAATACACTTTAAAAGCAGAGTTTGTCATCTGTAAGTTCTATCAGTAAATTCTATTCTTTCACAGTATAGGAAATAATATTGAACTATAATTTCAGAATTTTCTTTCAGGGGTTTGTAACTATAACATCAAAGCAAATGTAAACACCTATAAAGTACTTACCATACGCCATCATTGTTACAACCCTTTAATCCTCGCAATAACTTTATGAAGGCAGTGCTATGATTAATCCTGTTTTATAAAAACTGAGGAACAGAAAGGTTTAAATAACTTGCCTTTGATCTCACAGCTAGGTAATCCAGGTGTGGGTTTTTTTTTTAACAAATCAATTTTATTGGTGCATACTAATAAAGCATACGATTCATCCAAAGTGTACCATCAGTGGTATTTGATGTAATCACATAGTTGCGCATTCATCACTTTAGTCATTATTAGAGCATTTTAATTATTTCAGTAATAATAATGAACCAAAAAAAAACAGACAAACAGGAAAATTCTTCACCTCTCAATCTTTATGTGCCGTACATAGCTGCTACTTCTGGCCATACATACGTACATACATTCATACATTTTTAAGCAGTTTTATTGAGATATATTCACATACTATACAATATATCCAAAGTGTATCATCAGTGGTTTTTAGTGCAATCACAGTGTTCTGCATTCATCACCAGAAAAGATTTTAGAACAATTTCATTACTCCAAAAAGAAAAGCCCCACACCCCTTAGCGGTTATCTCACAATCCCTCTGTCCTTCCACAGCCTTACATAAACCACTAATCTAATTTCATCTTTATAAATTGATTTATATTTACATTTTATGGAAGTGGAATCATATAATACGTAGTACTTTGTGTCAGTTTTCACTTAGCACAATGTTTTGTCTGATATTAACACCTTATAGTATTAACATATTAGTTCAGTTTCAAAGAAAAACGGTCTTATATGTGCAATTTTACCTATATTCATATTTCACATGCTGTATTACTATGCTATACATTCCCATGTTAAATTTTTTAGCTTTCATTTTAATAATGTCCCTGGCCTTAGACTTTCCTTTTAAACCACTGTCATACTCACGTAATAGTGTGGCTAGTTACAAACATTATATTATGCTTTCACCTTTTCTATTAATTTCCAAAGATTAACACATATCCTTTTTAGCAATTCTGTACAACTTAACCCTCAGCTTTCCATCCTCTAACCTCATTCTATTTTCTGGTGACCCATATTCAAGTTACTAATTCCATGAGATTATACAATATGTTAAGTTCATATTAGAACAGTCATACAGTATTCTTTTCTTTCTGGCTTGCTTCACTCAACATAATGTCCTCTAGGTTCATCCATGTTGTCATATTCTTTAAAACTTCATTTCTTCTTATACTTGCACAATCTGTCATGTGTATACACCACAGTTTGTTTATCCATTCATCAGTTGATGGACACCTGCGTTGTTTACTTTATTGGCAATTGTGAATAACACAGCTGTGAACATAGGTGTGCAGATGTCTGTTCATGTCACTGCTCTCAGTTCTTCTGGATATATACCCAGTAGTTGTATTGCTAGGTCACATGGCAAATCTGTATTCAACTTGGTTAGGAATTGTCAAAACAGTTCTCCACGGTGGCTGTACCATTTTACATTCCCATCAATAATGAATAAGCATTCCTGTCTCTCCACATCCTCTTCAACACTTGTTGTTCTCTATCTTTTTAATAAGGCTGTTCTAATAGGTGTGAAATGGTATCTCGTAGCTTTGATTTGCATTACCCTAATCGCTAGTGATGTTGAACATTGTTCGTGTGATTTTTTTACCATTTGTATTTCTTCTTTGGACAAATGTCTGTTCAAGTCTTTTGCCCATTTTTTAGCTGGGGTTGTCTTTATTGTGGAATTGTAGCATCTACCTGTATATCATGGATATTAAACCCTATTCTGGGCTGTCAGTTTTTCTCTTTCAGTATTGTAATTGTATCATACCACTGTCTTCTTACCTTCATGGTTTCTGATGAAAAATCCCACTAAGTCTTACTGGGCATCCCTTATGTATGATGGTTTGCTTCTCCCTTGCTGCTTCCAGAATTTTCTCTTTATCTTTTATGCTTGACATTCTGCGTAGTATGTGTCTTGAAGTAGGTCTGTTCGCATTCATTCTGATTGGGGTACGCTGTGCTTCTTGGACATGTTAGTTCATTTCTTTTGTGAGAGTTGGGAAATCTGCCATTATTTCCTCAAATACTCTTCTTGTCCCTTTTTCCTTCTCTTCTGGAACTCCCATGACGTGTATGTTGTTGTGTTTCGTGTTATCATTCAGTTCCCTGAGTCCCTGTTCAATTTTTTCCATGTTTTTCTCTAATCTTTTCTCTTAATTGCAGCTTTGTCTTCTGTATCACTTATTCTTTCTTCTGTCATTTTGTGTCTGCTGTCGTATACCTCTCATGTATTTTTTTTTAATCTCACCTATTGTGTCTTTCATTCCCGTGAGCTCTATTACCTTTCTATTCAGGTATTCAAATTCTTATTTTGCTCATTCAATATCTTCTTTTTTTTTTTTTTCCTTATTTTGGGCGTGGGGAGAATTGCTCCCCCACCCCCAGCGGGGGTTTGTTTGTTTGTTTGTTTGTTTACCGGAAGGTCCCGGGGATTGAACCAAGTCCCTCCATACGGGAGACAGATGCCCAACCATTTGAGCTACGTCCGTCCCCCTCAATATCTTCTCGGTGTCCTTTATCTCTTTAGCCATATTGCCTTTCACCTCATTAATTTGATATTAGAAATTTGTGTGCGTCTTGTTGATTATTTGTTTCAAATCCTTTGTCTCTTCTGGAGTTTTGATATGTCCCTTTTCTTGGGCCATTTCTTCCATTTTCTTAGTATGGCTTGTAATTTCTTGCTGCTGTCTAGGCATCTGATTAGGATGGTGAATTTCCTCAGATGCTCAATTTCTCTTCTGTAGGGATTTAGTGGTAGGCGGCTGTAGTTACTGCTGTTCTTTGATTCTTGGTTCATCCTGTTCTTGGTCTGTAGGATTGCCCCTGTGCTCAAATGTGGACCCTAGACCCAGTAATGGGTTGCAGACCCACTTCCAAGGGCCTTAGGAAGGGGGCTGTAAAGCCTGGAAAAAGCCTCTCCTACTTATTTACTTTTTTTTTTATTATTATTTTTTTTTATTTTTTATTTTTTT
>PVKH010007391.1:0-14974 GCA_004027955.1 Chaetophractus vellerosus | reverse complement strand
ATTTGTATATTAGGTATGTAATTGGCAATATATGTAATATGAAATTATATGTGTGTGTATAGATGCAAATACATATGAATTGTGCACCGCTCAGGCAGAAAGAGAGACTTCTCTGGTCCCACTGTTCTCTATACTCCCTCATGGTCCCTATCCTTCTTCACACATTTTTTACCATTTAACCTGTACTTCTGGTAATTGCCATTCTGAGTCTCAGTAATACGATGAGACAAGGTTTCTTGATGTATCAGTTTATGGGCCATGTTGTGTGCCTTATCCTTCCTTCTCACCTTCTGCTCATATCTTCTGCTACTTTTTCTTTTACACCACCGAGGCTGAAGACATCTATATTTTAATAAACATATTCACGTTTTCCACAGTTTGTCTTTAGATTGACGTTAAACATAAAAGCCAGTATTTTTTTTTTCTTATTTGGACATAAATATCCCTCACTGCCAAGCCAAGTATTTATGTTTCAATTTTATTCTTCTTTTGGGGTTGACTATCACTCTGCCTGTGAAACTTGTAAAAGTTCCTTATATCCTGGTCAAAGTTTTATTTTTATTTTTTTTTACCCTCCACCAATAGCTAAAGGTCATGACGTATCACGTCTGCTTTATCTGTGGCTCATGTCCTTCATGAGAGAATGATAACGTTGGGATGAAGAGAGCAGGCACTGGAGTCAGACACATGCTTCAGCTGCTTGCTCTGTTAAATGTGGGTGAAAGCACCAAATACATAGTATTGTGGAGATTAAATAAGAAGCACGCAAAGACTTAGAACCGTGCCTGAAACATAGAAAACAGTACATAAATGTGAGTTTGTATTATATTTTATAGGAGTTTTGCACAGTCTTGTTTCTTAGTAAGAAGAGGAGAATTTGCCTAATCGACCCCATCACTAATGTCATGCAACTCTTCAGTCATTCTCTCTAGTGCTTGAACTCTATTCCTTTCATGGTTCTGAAAATGTCTTTTGGGAATTGTAGTTCTAACTTGGACTACTACTGTGGAGGCATGCTTTACCACTGCCTTTCTGAGCTCTCCTCCACTGCTCTCCACTCCTCAGTGCTTTGTTCTTCTCCCTGGCCTGCTTCATTCACCAACAGATTTTTCTCCATGCTCCATCATCCTGCAAATTGTTGGGTTCTTTTGTTCCGTTAGTACCTTCTAGTCTCTTCACGCTTACTGGTTTAATTCTTTGTTACTCAGTTCTCAGAACACTTGTTACTCATTCCATCAATCAGATATAGACATTCATTTAATCTTCATAAAATGCCTGCAATGGAAGTGCTATAAATTCCATTTTAGAGATGGGAAACAACTGAGGCACAGAGGGACTAAGAAACTTATCCAAATCACCTAATAGGAAGGAGCAGAATTCTCATCACACTTCATGTTCATTTTTTAAACATTTATTTTATTTATTTATCCCCCTTCCCCTCATTGTGCTTGCTGTCTGCTCTCTGTGTGCTCTCTGTGTCTGCTCGTCTTCTTTTTAGGAGGCACCGGGAACCGAACCTGGGACCTCCCATGTGGTAAGGCAGGCGCCCAACTTCTTGAGCCACATCTGCTTGCCTCCATGTTCTTCTGACTTCAAAACCTTTGTTGGACAGGGCAGAAGTGTTTTTGTTTGCTTTAAAGGGATCCGAGAACTGTCAAAGCCTTACTTAGGGGCAAAGAGAGCAGGGGAAGTTGTGGGGGAGATGATACCATGTTAGCATATGCACTTAGCTAGGGAAGCATATCTGAAAGAATAGATACAAATGTAACTGGCCCACTGGCCTGGGAATAAAGGAAGGGGCAATTTGGAGAGAGGCAAGAATACAAAGACAATTTTGTTGCAAGTCCTTGCTTTGGTGATGAAATCAAGTGCCTGAATTCCAGCTGTGATTGTGTATTTTTTCAGAGAACAAAGCTTTATAATAGTATCCTTGTCCCAACTAGACTGACAAATTAACACTTGCCACTGGTGGTCCACACCTCTCCAGCACATGGGGATGGCAGCTGTTGCTGGCAGGCATATTGAAGGAAAGTTGCTATAGACTTGTTAGCCTGAAGAACATATCCTACATCCTCTATATGCAGACCTTTAAAAGAGACTTGAGTGCATCTATATATCAAAATATACTTATATTGGAAAATGCATATATACATTTGCTTTTTGATTCATGCAAAGCTTAGTTTAGAATAACAAAATGATAGGTCTGTGAACAAAGCATGTGCTTGTCAAAGGGATAGACGTTTATTTATTCTATATATATTTATAGCCTATATTGCATGCATATATTCCATGTACTTATATGCTCACAATATGTTCATATTCAATAATCAAGAACTTATTTGTATCTCTCTGTGTGTGTATATACATATATGCTTTATAAATATACCCAAGTTTATCATATTTTCAAGTATAAATGCTTATATACGTAAATGTAATTTATATATAGTATATTTGCACATACATGATATATATGCATATATGTCTCCATAGCTCGTTCTCTTTATGTGTATATGTATATATGTATGAACCTCTCCGCAGACTGTTACTGGAAAGAACACAGGCTTTTGAGTCAGTCAGATCTATATTTGAAATTCACCTCTCCCACTGAATAAGTATGTGACCACAGACGATTTATTTCCCAACTTTAAGTCTAAGTTTCCTTCTGTGCAAACACATGATAAAGATAGTATCTACCCTAGAAGTTGCTGTGACAATAAAATGAGAGTGCATGTGAAACATTTAACAAAGCATCTGGCACATAATAAATAGTCAATAAATGTTAGTGTGATCATGACAATGATTAAAATACGATCATACATTCAATTCAGACTGCATTTGCTAAGCATCTATTATATTATGGAGTATATATGTATGATATGTACTTATAAAATATTTAGAGGTGTTTATACACATAGATGTATGGTGTTTATCAATTATAATTTGCCTATCTAGTTGGACTTTTTCCATATGTTTACAGTATTTACCATCACTCTGCCTCCCATCACATGGCAATGACCTCTCCTTTCTTGCTTCTGTGATTTCTGGATTCTCCTTATAGAGCTTCCAGTAATCTTGATTAACACCCACCCTCATTCAGCTGGGTCTCACTTTGACTGAAAATAATATCTTCAAACAATCATATTTACAGTGAGTTCACACCCACAGGGACATGGATTAAGAGTATGTGATTATTTGGGTCGATAATTCAACCTAAGACAGTCTGCCCTCTGGCCCCAAAAAAGACTTGTGTTTCCTATATGCAAAATGCGTGCATTTCTTAACAATAACCCAAAAGCTTGAACTCATTTCAGTTACGATTGAAGGTACAGAGTCTCATCAAAATCAGTTACCAGGGTGGTCTGCCTGGGGCATGGTTCCTCTTCATTTGTGGACATATGAAACCTGGGAATCAAGTTCTCTGCTTCCAAAATGTAGTGGCGGGTCAGGAATAGGTTAGACATTCCTATTCCAGAAGGGAGAAATTGGAGGGAAAATAGGGGCCATGGGTCCTGAACAAGTTTGAAACTCAGCAGGGCAAACTCCATTAGCTCCCAAGGTCTGAGTGTCATCTGTGGATCAGGTTTGGTCCTCTGTGCCTTTTGGAGCAGCAGCCCCATCCTTTCCAAGCACTTGGACAGTGGTGCTCTCCCCATATGCTGGGGATTAGGCCCTCTCAGAGTACTGGAGTAACAACTTGTTCTGCCTGAAAACTGGGGTGCAGGCCCCATCCTCTCCAAGCACTGGGGTAGAACTCTCTCCAAGGGGCAGAATCCCCACCCTTCCAAGCACATGGGTGGAAGTGCCCCTTCCACACATGTGGGATGGGCCAGGTCTCTTGGCCCGAGGAAATCTCTTCAGTCCAGACCCTTGCTTCAATGATTCTGCTCTTGAAGAAACTCTTCCTTCACTTTGCTCCTTCTCTGTCCTTGTCTGCTCAAGCTGGAAGGTCTTCTGCTCATATAAAATTCTAAATTGCCATGTCAATTTTTCTTGCAGTTTAAGGGCTCCAAACCATCAGCAGATGATTTTCCAAAGACCCTTCCTAGACAAATACCTTTCCAACCCTGACCTCCTCTGAGATGGCTGGATCCCTGGTCAGCCACACCCTCATTAGCAAAGGTTTGTTTAGCCACACCTTGGCATGAAGCCGGTTCTCTGGGGGCTCACTCAGGGGAGCTTAGGAAGGGATCTGATATAGTGACTTCTGGCCCCAGAGCACACTATCTGGCAAGGCTGAGAATTGTCCTACTTATCAACTGGGGGTTCCATTGTGTGCATGAGTATAGTTCTCGGTTTGTACCTTTCCTCTCATTTTATTATAAGCAGCAAATTGCTCTCTGTTATTTGTGTATTGGCTTTATTCCCTAAATGAGATGAAAAGTTTGAGGCCAAAAATACCACCTGATTTCATTCATCTCTGTGTGCCTTTGATACATGTAGCATCATCATCATCATCATCATAAAAGCTACAATTAAAAGCCTTCAAACTATAAATACTGAACCATCAATTTCTCATCCATCTTCTTAGTCCTTTAAAATTAAATACATTAAAATGACCAATGGTAAGCAAATCGATTGACCTTTAACTTATGATTGTTAACTATTTCAAACTTTATTTTATAAATAAGGTGTCTAAGAGATAAAATCGTTCAGCAAGTAAGTAAGGAATTGGGGAATTGGGCCACATAGGGCAGCTTCAGCTTTTTCCACTCAGCCACGCCGTCCCATTCATTTAACAAACACTGATTGAGCATCTACTTATATGCCCCACATGATGCTGAAGGTTAAGATCAAAGAGATGAGAAATTGACCATTTGTGTTGCCCTTGGAGTTTTTGAAATAGGCAATTGACAAGTTGTTCATTTAAAATGGCCGTTTTTCAATCATGACTTTCTCTGGACACATGAATTCTTTCATCTCCTTTTTTTCTCAACAAGTGTCTGTTGGAACTTTAGTATGCATCTGACACTATGCCAAAGCCTAAGCACGTAGGTCTAACAAACCAAACCTTGTCCCTCCCCTCCCAGAACTCAGAGATCGGTGGAAAGACAATCAGGAATGAAATGATTCTGACTATCAGGAGGATGAGAAAAGGGGAAAGGCAGAGCTACTGGGAAGTGGCCCCCCCCCAAAAGTTGTATCTAGGCTGGTCTTTCTGCAGAAGGATTGTAGAAGTTCTGAGATGCAGAATTCATTGGTGAGTTGAGACATGAATTGAGGGCAGAAGGGCGAGAGGAGCAAACCCACTGTGATGGGAGAGAGAATGTCGTGTTACTGGAAAGGAAAGAAGAGTATGTTAAGGTCTCATGGAAGGGAAAGAGGGTTTAGAAATGTGGGCAGAAGGCAGAGCAAAATGGCCTGCCTCCATGTTCAGGGGTTGAACTTTATCAAAAGGTAACAGAGAAGTTCTGATTGAAATACATATTGAATCAACCTAAACTTTCAGAGCTAATACAACTGTTTGAGAACCAACTAGTCCATAGCCCTTCCCCCAATCCTGAGGAGTCTGAGATGGTGATGTTACCGGTATCCTGTTATAGACTTATTGTGATTCGCGCAATGGAAGAAATTACAAAATTATGTGGAGCCAGTGGCCACTGGACGCTTTGGGGGCAGGGAGAGAGAAAAGCAGTTGTAATACAGGGGCTTTTTCGGACTTGGGAATTATCCTGAGTTGCATTGCAATGACAGATATAGACCATTTTATATCATCATATAACATGCAGAACTGTGTGGGAGAGAGTGTGGTCTACAATGTGAACTATGGTCCATACTTAGTGGCAAAGCCCCAAAATATGTATACCTATTGCAGGTGATGTGCCACACTAATGAAGAATGTATATGTGGGAGGTTGTGGGAGGTGTGGGAGGTGGGGCATATGGGTACCCCTAAAATTTTTGTGTAACATTTATGTAATTGATGTATCTTAAAAAAAATTAGGGGCCCGGCTAGATAGCTCAGTGGATAAAGAGCGCCCTGGGGTACCACATGGGAGGCCCCGGGTTCGGTTCCCGGGGACCTCTCCGAGCAGAGCGGGCAGACGGCCTTGAGAAAGGCAAGCCGCCGTGGGTGGGGCAGAGCCGCCGTGGGCAAGGCAAAAAGCCACCATGGGCAGGGCGGAGCCCCCACGGGCATGGCAAAGTCACCGGTGAAAAAGCTGAGCTGCCGCCTGCGAACCACCACGGAAGCCAGGCAGCCCACAAAAAACATGGAGGACTGCTGCCCAAAAAACATGGAGCAGAGCCGCCCATGAAAACGGAATGGAGCCACCCTCAAACGGAGTGAGCCGCCGCCAGGGAGGGCCGACTCGGCGCGTCGCCGCAAAGATGGGGGGAGACAAGAAGCAAAACATAGAAAAACACAGAAGAATGGACACACAGCAAGAGCAAGCAGAAGGAGGGGGATATGTAATAAATAAAAAATAAATCTTTAAAACAAATTAATTAATTAAAATAAAAGAAAACCAACTATATTTACCTATTTACCATATCATTAAAATCCATGCATATATACATATACTTACACATGCATTGTAATGGTTTGATAGTTTTATCTAATTATGAATTCCAAAAATATAAATTGAATCATGCTTGTAAACCAATCTGTTCATCTGGGCATGATTGGGTTCTGATTAGGGCGTTAACTGGGTCACCTCAGGAAGGCATTGAGCTCCGCCCCTCGGTGGGTGTGGTCTCAAGTATAAAAGGCAAGGCAGAAGATTTGAGAAGCAGATTTTTGAGAAGCAGTTTTGATGTTGGGGAAGAGCACTCCAGGAGAAGACAAGTGAGCCGTTCGCCCGATAGACTACAGCTGACCTTGTGGAGAGACGCAAAAGCGTAGAGAGCCTCATGGTCTACAGCTGAACTTGTGAAGGAAACAGAAGCTAAGCCCGGAGAGAAATGCAGCCCCGGGAACAGAGGAACCCAGAAATCTGAACCCTAGAGACATCGGCAGCTGTCTTGCTCCAACATGTGAACTTGGGTGAGGGAAGAAACTTATGCTTTGTGGCCTGGTAACTGTAAGCTTCTACCCCAAATAAATACCCTTTATAAAGACCAGCCAATTATTGGTATATTTTGCAAAGGCACCTCTTTGGCTGACTAATACATGCATGTATGCATAAAATTATAAAAGGTTCAGGGCTTACTGCTCTTGAAGGTAAGATTTTATTACAGATTTAAAAGAGAGAAAAAAAAATCAATCTTATGTTTTAGCCCAGGTTGAATTTTCAGCTTCATTTTAAAAAAAAAATCACCTCCTCCTCTGTACTCTGACTACATTTCATGGCCAAGTCACTGTGAGAGAATGGGGATTTGAGCTTACGATCCCATTTCACAATTGCTTTCCTGATTATAATCACACCACAAAATGTTATTTCAGAAATTAATTATTTTATTGCTACTTTGTCATTTTCAAAGTCAGAGCAAAAAAAAAAAAAATCGCCTAAGTATGAAGTTGGTTTCACAGAGACCAACGGGGTATGACTCTGATATTTTTCGTTTACGCAATCAATGGTTCCTTTAGTTAGAGAGGGACTCCAATCTATTAGACTGCTGAGAGTGCCCCTTTGAAATCTCTTCAGGGTGATAATTTAAGTGAAATAGAAATGGAGAGAAGGAAAAGTTCACAGCCTTGGAAATCTTTTGTGTTAAAAGATTTTCCTGGCTGCTTAATAAGATGGCACAGAGGGAATCAGCATTACAATTAAGTTTGCAATCTTGTTGTACCTGTGGCTCCTTCTAAATATTATTTCCATTCCCCTTAGTTTCCTTTATCAATAAAGGTGATAAATTCTCCAACATGCCTAACCTTGTGAGAGGACTTACTTACCCTGAAGCCCTCAACTACATCTCAGGGAAATACTGCTTTTTTGGCTCTTCTCTTCCAGATTCAGGTCTGTAATTGCATCAGAGTTTTCAAATTGCTTTCAAGATTCACTAAGATTTTTCAAATTCCTTTGGACCAAATAGTCTGTGCTCAGTGGAGGATAGATCGAGAAAAACACAGTTTAAATTTAGGCAGTGTTACTACAAGATCTTGAAGATGTTTTCCTAATTTTCTTCTAAGAGTTTTATGGTTGTCACTTTTATATTTAGGATCTTGATCCATTTTGAGTTAAGTTTTGTAGAACGTGTGAGATAAGGGTCCTCTTTCTTTCTTTTGGATATGGATATCAAGTTCTCCCAGCACCGTTTGTTGTATAGACTGTTCTGGTTCTTAAACCTTACATGCAAAGCATGAGCAACAAAAGAAAAAAATAGATAAATGCTACCTCCTCAAAATTGAACACTTTTGTACCACAAAGGACTTTGTCAAAAGGGTAAAAAGGCAGCTGACTCAATGGGAGAAAATATTTGGAAATCACATATCTGATAAGGGTTTAATATTCATAATATAGAGAGAGATACTACAACTCAACAATAAAAAGACCAACTACCCGGTTAAAAACTGGGCAAAAGACTTGAATAGACAATTGTCCAAAGAAGAAATACAAATGGCAAAAAAAACCACATTCAAAATGTTCAACATCACTACTGATTAGGGAAACACAAATCAAAACTACAATGAGATATCATTTCACGTCTACTAGAATGGCCACTATTAAAAAATCAGAAAACTACAAGTGCTGGATAGGATGTGGAGAGAGGAACATTTTTTAACTGTTTTGGGAATGTAGACTTGTTCGGTCACTGTGGGGGAGTGTTTGGCAGTTCCTAAGGAAGTTGAATATAGATTTGCCGTGTGTCCAGGCAATACCACTAGTAAGTATATACCCAGAAGAACTTAGAACAGTGACATAGACATCTGCACACAGATGTTCATGGTGGCATTATTCACAATTGCCGATAGATGGAAACAAGCCAGGTGTCCATCATCCAATGAATGGATAAACAAACTGTGGGGTATACACACGATGGAATACTATGCAGCTGTAAGAAGAAATGAAATCCTAAAGCTATGACAAGATGAACCTGGAGGACATTATGTTGAGTGTAGCAAGCCAGACACAGAAGGACAAACACTGTATGATTGTGCTATTATGAAATAAATATATTGTGTTAACTCATGGAGTTAATAATTAGAATATAGGTCCTTAGAAAATAAAATGAGGGTAGAGAATGGAAAGCTGAGGGTTAATGTGTACAGAATTGGTAAAAGTTGTTTTGTAGATCTTTGGAAATGAATGCAAATGGTGAAAGCAAATTGTGTGTTTGTTACTAGTAGAGCTATTAGTGGTTGAAAGGGAAAGTCTAAGAACATGTATATTACTAGAAGGAAAGCTAAAAAAAAGTAACATGGGATTGTATAACATAATGAAAAACCTCGTGTGAAATATAAATATGGGAGATATTGCGTATAGAAGACAGTTTTCACAAAATATAAACACAAAGTAGAGAGACAGAAACAGACAAGCAGCTATGTACGGCAGGGGAAGCATAGAGATTGAGAGGTGATGAGGTTTTTTTGCTGTTTGTTTATTATTATTATTATTATTGGAATAATGAAAATGCTCTAATAATGATTGAAGTGATGAATGTACAACTATGTGATTATACCACATACCATTGATTGTACACTTTGGATGGATTGGATTTATGCTTTATTAATATGTCAATAAAGTTGATATGTTAAAAAAAATAGGTTGTCTTAAGTTTGAACCTTAATGCTGTCATAGTCTAAATGTATGACTTAGGCCAAATCACTCAATTCCTCTAAGCTTCAATTTCCTCATTAAGTTTGTTAGTTCTGAATTAGTTAATGTGTATAACTTGCTAGTAAGTGCCCCGTATGTAGTATTTAATCAGTTTATAGAATTCCCTTCTTACCCTCTAGTTCTCCCCTCTTCAGGAATGCCCTTCCCCTTTCTTTCCAAGTTCTAGCCATTCTTTAGGCTCTGTTAAGCACTACTCACAAGTAAGGTTCATCTCTGTGTTAGGTAGTACAAAGAATAAGCATATAAATAAGACTTTTTCTGATCTTTCAGGATCTTTCCATTTAGAAAGGGGAACAAATACATGCACATCTAAATCAAGCACATGGCTGAGAATGGAGGATGGTGGGAATGATGGACGGAGAGGTTAATTTCACTGGCAGGAAACTGGATAGTCTTTGTGGGAAGATGTTAGCAAAATTTACCCTTGAAATAAGGGTAAGGTTAAGACCAATAGAGATCATGAGACAGGGAGAAAACAGGACCACAACACTTTATAAACAATTTCAAAATCCAAAATGCTCTGAAAATTAAGTAATTTTTATAACTCAGGTGGTGGCAAAATCTAAAATGAACTGATATTCTAGAGTCATAATTCATCCAATTAAAAGTGAATATTCATATGTTTTGTTCCAGAAATATTATTGTATTTTGATTACAGGATTTTTTCCTAGGTCTTCCCGAGAGTGTATATAATACACAGTTGCATTGACTCATATTTATAAAATACTACCCTCTCCCAAAATTTCTTCCATATATCTGGCTCCTCAGATTTTGAGATAAGGGTATATATTGAGTTCTTTGTTATCGATGGAGAGAGTAAGACTGTCAATGGCATGAATATAAGAAAATGTATAGCAGGTTAAGGGAATATTATGTCATCCAATTTTAGTGAGTGGACAAGTAGCCTGGCAAAAATCACAAGATGACTCCACTTATTGTCAACAATATTTATTGAGCACCTACTGCGTTCCAGGCGTTATTCTAGGTTCTGAGAGTATAGCTCTGAGTATAACAAACCATTGTCATATGTCAATGGGCTTTCTTTCTAAGTCCCTAGATTTTCCAGAATGGTGGCAATCTACCAGTGGTCTAGCTGGTGGTACAAAGGTGGATGTGCAGTAAGAGGAAAAGTCTTAAAGATAGGCATATGGTTTTATTGATTAAGCTCAAAATCTATAAAAGAAAGTACAGTTTCTTATATAAGAAGGAACATGGAGTTTATGTCACCTCAGCCCAGTGTAACTCCCCTCTTGTTTACTGTGTAAACCTGGGCATGTTTCTTAACTTCCCTGAGTTGGTTTCTTTGTCTTTAAAATAGAAAAGATAATATCCGATGGGTTTGTAGTGGGAAATAAATGGTATAATATACAAAAAATCATTAGTATATCCATATAACAGTGAACATTCTCTAAATATAGGTATTTTTATTACTATTATTATTTTTTCATAGCTAGTTAGGCTGACGTCAAAAACTGGAAGGTGTCATTTAGCTTAAATGTTAAAGTCCACTAAAGCTGAGGCTATGCATTCTGATTTCCCAAGCTACATAGTCTGCATTTTGAAACAGCTTTTATTTCTGAATTAAATGCCTTCTCTCTGGCAAAGGATTATAATTATCAACTAGAATTAAAACATTAGCTAGCTCCTCTTATTTACTGTGTACTAGATATCATGTTAAACACTTTTCTTTAGTTTCTTATTTTATCTTCACAATAATTCTGTGAAATGGGTACTATAATTATTCCCACTTTACAACTGGGAAAACCAAAATACAGAGTAGTTGAATTACTTGAACAAAGTGACACAACTAACAAATCTCTCATTAGTTGCTATTATTTATGGGAGAACAACAAAAATGTAGGGTGTGGTCAAGGCAAAATGTTAGAAACCACAAGTCTTCAAATGTTAGGACCCTAAGAACCCTTTTGTAACCAGTGTTAATATTGGGATCAAAATTTAAATAAGAATAAACGCCTGGCAATTTTAACTTTGATGGTTTCTGTCATATTTCATGGTTTTTATTATATTTATTCTAGTTAAACAAAAATGTTTAGGAGGCAAAAGAGCCAAGATCAAAGTCCCTTTAGGCTACACACTGATGAAGGTCTGGTCGAGGAGATGAAAGCTGCAACAATTTCTCACAATTTAGAGGGTGTTAGAGCTCACAGAGTGTATTTAGATTTCTTATCTCATTTTATTCGTATAACATGCCAAGGGGTCACTATTATTATCCTCATTTTACAGGTGAAGCAAATGAGTTTTGGGTAGTGTGTAGTTTTTGCAAAACCTTCTATCTACTTCAACAACAGTCCTGGACACCAATGAAAAAGAATATCACAAGTTCAATCAGCAGCTTTAAAGATGGCAGTAACTCAATTCAATCCAATTCTGACTCTACCCAGAGTCAGGCCAGATCCCACAGGGTAAGGGCATCCTTGAGGGATGCCCCTTCAGGAGCCAGTTACAAGTTTGAGGGTCTGGACTTTTGACCAACTGGCTGCAAATTGGGGGTTCCTACCTCTCCTCCCTCAGGATCAATAAATTGCTAGAATGTGCAATCTTTGCAATTATAGTTTTATTATAGTAAAATGGTGGATACAGATAAAAAGGAGCCACATGGGATGAGGTCTGGGAGGCCCCAAAGGCAAGCTTCTGTGTCCTCTGCTTACAGTGATAACGTGTCACCCTCCTGGCAGGGCACAGAGATGCTTTTTCTCAATCATACAAACTCATTGGAGCTTCCAGTATCCTGAGTTTATATGGGGTCTCATTATGTAGGCACAATGGATAGAATCAATATCTACTTGGTTGACCTCAATCTGCTGCTCCCCTCCCTCCCGGATGTGGGGGAGGTAGGTGGATACATGATAAGATGGAACTCAAAGCCCCAACCCCATAGCCACATGATTGCTCTTCCTGTGGGGTCCATATCCCACCCTAAAACTGTAGCTATGGGTGCTCCTTCCTTCTTCTCCTTAGCCTATGAACTATCAAGTGTGGTCCTGGGACCACTATAAATAACAAAAGTCATTTCTACCACAGGAAATCCCAAAGATTCAGAAGGCACTTCCCCAGGAACTAAGGTCAAAGACCAGGCATGTTTTGTATTATTCCAAGGCATGCAGAATGATTTTCTCCATATTAAACCAACAGAAAATGAAAGAACTCACACTTGAACTCACGTCTTCGTTTCTGTAGTGATGGCTCTCATTTATTGAGTACTTAATACATCGCAGGAGCTCCATTGAGCACTTCAAATACATTTCTCATGTAATTCATTACAAAAACAATGTGAAGAAAGCGTTTTTATTTTTAGTTTGTCAATGGGAAAACCGAAGATCATAGAGATGAAGTCTCATGCCAGTCGTTGTCGTCGTCGTCATCATCTGTTGAGAGCTTACAATATGCTGGGTCCCAGGCTAAGCACTTTACACATATGAACTCATTTAATCATCAGAACAAAATCATGGCTCCGACATTATTATTATCCCCATTTTACAGATGAAGAAATTGAGGCACAGAGAGGCTAAGTATCTTGCTCAAACTTTTGCACCCAGTAAGTGACAGAGGCAGGAGTTTAAAGTCAACGCAAGCTAGTGTGAGACTGCACATTCATAACCCCACTACATGGTCCCATTTGTATTTAGATACATGCAGGGAAGTGATTAGCTCTCCCTGTGGAAGCTGATGCTGGGTCACAGGAGGCTGGATCATGAAGGATGACTGAGAAGTGTTGTAGTAGAGAAGAAGACCAGGCCGCTAGGTTGAGATTAACTCTTTCATGTGGGCGTAGGTGGAGCACAGAGTGGCAAGAGCATGCCCTCTGCAAGCCTGCTGCCTGCTTTCCACCCCTGGCTTTGCAGCTACTAGATGGATGATCTTAGGGAAATTTCTTAACCTCTTTTTGGCTCAGTTATTATTCGTATTCTCTACCGTGGACGACTTAAGTAAATTGGTATATGCCAAGGTCTTGGGGTGATAGCTGGCATATAGAGCTGTGACAAAGACAAAGTCCTTGTTCACAGGCTATTTATATTGCTTTTCCATGGTAATTGATATAACTTTTGGTTATGCAGATATTTATATTTGTTTAATGTGTTTCCTTACTCCTTGGTGGTTTTTAAACATTATGAAGCAAAGACCCAGGCTGTTTTGTTCAGAAATAGCCCTAATGCAAGTGTCTGGTCCATAGGTCTCAATAAATATATGCTAAAAGATGGATACATAAATGCATGAATTATATAAACAGAAAATTAATGAGTCTATCACCTTTACTACAATAGATTAGTCATTTGGCTTTCTTTCTCTCTTTGCCATTGTCCTTTTTTCCCCTTCCTGCCTTAGAAACCTGGATGCAGTGAACTACTACATTTTTTAAAAAGTTTTCTTTCTTTTTGGTCTATTTTTGAGCTGAGCTCCTGCATTGATTTAACAAGAAATGTTTCCTAATATAGACACCCAAGACTAATTGCATTGTCTAGGCACATTGGATAAGGATTTAATTTCACACATCACAAACGATCAGCATCAAATTGTCAGAGTCGTATTTCATACCTTCTTCATGGAGAACTTTAATCTTCTTAGCCCACTTTCACAGTCCACTACTCTGAAACAAGGTTCAGTTAGAGCTTAATGGCGAAAAAAGGAAGGTAAGATGACAAAAGAGAAAGTAAATGGTCACTTAGTGATTTCAGGAAGGCACACACGTCCCCTGAAGTTTCTGTAACTTTGTACCCAGAGTCCAGCAGTGTCCTGAGAAGCCACCTTTGGGAGCATGCAGCTTTAGCAACTGCCCTGATTTTATCTATAAAAGATCTAAATGCAGTCTACAAAACAAACCTAACACTACTCACCAGTATCTACAGGAATCCCAAATTCTATCCGTTTCAAAAGCTGGCATCCTTTAGAATCTCAGAAGCAAAATCCTCCCATCAAAATCATGCACTGCATGGGGTATCCAAGCAGGATTTGGAGTAAAAGAATTATGCTACAACATGCTACCTTTCTGCTGTGTGCTTCTGCACAGTGACCCAAATCAACAATTCCATCCCCAGAGTATAATTCCTGATATAGCTCAAATCCTTCTCTTCCTCTTCCTCTCCATTGACATTCTAGTGAGATCTTCATTATCTCTCAAATGAATGATAATTAAGAGAGGCTTCAGCAGGCCTTCTGCCTTCTTTCTTGTCTCTCTAACCGTAGAGCATCCACATAGCACCAGAGTGTTCGCTATAAAAAATGCAAATCTGGGCCCGGCTA
>PVKH010007390.1:0-20255 GCA_004027955.1 Chaetophractus vellerosus | reverse complement strand
CTACAGCTGGCCCCCAGCTCTTTGTTTATACATATATGTTCCTAATGTATGTCCGAAGCCAGTAAATTAAAACTTGGTATCTTTAATTCTGATCTGGTGTTTTTAATAGTGTATTTTCCAAGATTGATTTAACTCTTGATTACTAAATCTCTAGGTCATTAGGGTTAGTATAAAATAGGTTTGTTCTTCCTCATTTTCTAGGCTTTTACTACACATTAAATAAATGACAAGTAAAATAAGGAACCCAATAAAGGAATACATAGTTGCAGCTAGTGCTATGTGCTTTTGAACCTCTTAATGTAAAAGGAATAAAGAGGGACCAAAAAGATATGGACCCAGAGTAGAATATCTGCTATCTCCCTAAGATTGCCACCAGTAATATCCATTATATGGGTGGAGTGTGCCACTTTACATTTTTATTTTCATATACATTATTTCTGTATGGCATCAGTCCATAAAGTGGAAATCACATAGAGAAGTTAACGTATTAGAATTAGTAAGTGGTAAATCAAAACACTTCACAGCTAGCTGTTCCCTGTTTGTTTATCTCCACCACCCTACCTAATCCTGCTTGAAATGAGATTCAACTGGAGCCTGACTGGTCTTCCAAATCTCTTTGTTTGCAAATAAGGAAATAGGCGCCCAAGGTACCCAAGCTAGTTGTGCCCATTCCCACATACGCAGCTTATGTATCTAATAATCCTACAAAAGAAATGATAAATTGAGCTAGAGATTTAAATGACTACTATAGTGGGAAAGAAGGTATTTTGATTCCATGAGGTATATGTTGTGGTCTATAAGTATGAGTTTTCACTAAACTCCCAAACTTTTACATGGAAAAATGATTCTCTTTGGACCAAGAATCAGAAATAGTAACTAATACTTTTCCTTCCAAACTCAGTTATATAGACTCTTAAGATTCTTCAGTGTAGCATCTGAATTTTAGGAGCACATAAATGGGGTTGGGAATATATGGCAAAGTTGATCATCAAGAAAGGGTTTTATTTTATTCTGGGTCAGAAAGGTACCCACTCCCTCCCCACCCCCTTCAGTGATTTGTATGAAGTAAACTACATCAAAGCCAGGAAGCACATGACTTCAGCAGCAGCTTACAGTTTTATAGAAAGTCCATGACTTTGACAACATTTACTGAATAATATATATTTCCGTAATTTTTCTATATTGTTACATTTAGATAGGGCTTTTTTCTATTTTTACAAAAGTTATGTTAAATATATATTTTTAAAGTATATCTTAAAATTGGAATACTGTACAAGGGACACAAAAGATACTCAACCATAAGTTATAAAGATGAAAGCATGCTTAGGAACTTAGAGCCAAGAGCATGACCAGTAAGATGCATTTTATTGAGCAAACTTGGTTACTCAATTTTTTGTTGTTGTTTTGGTTTTTTTTAGGTATCGCGGGCCAGGGATTGAACCCTGGACTTCGGATGTTGCCAGCACTTAACCACCGAGCCACATTGGCTTCCCTGAGTTGGTTTTTTTATTTTGCTTGTTGTTTTTGTTTTTCTCAAGGCACAGGGATCCGAACCCAGGACCTCCCATGTGGGAGGTGGGCACTCAACTGCTGGAGCCACATCTGTTCCACCCTGTAATGTTTTTTAACTGGAACTATCGAGCTTTTTCATTTGCCCCCTCATTTTTTATTGATTATTTTTTTAGGAGGTGCCGGAGATTGAACCCAGCATCTCGTATGTGGGAAGCAGGCACTCAATTACTGGGCTATATTCCCTGCCCTCCCCTCCATTCTACATTCTACATTTAATATTTCTATCTCAACTTTCATAATCAAGTCTTTAGGTGTTAAATTCCAAAGCAATTTATGAATTTAAATTTTAGAAACTTCGACACTGGAAAACAACTGAAGTAACTTCCCCTGCTAAAATATCATTTTTTTGGTATGGGATTAAATATGTCCTGGTAAAGTTACAGGTTTTCAAAAATAGAACTAAGTTTCTTCAAGAACGAATTATAAAATGAGGCTCAAATCCAGTAAACATTGGTTTGGTTTGTCTTAGTTTTGGGGTGCTTTAGAATTTCTACTGCATAGTCCTTTGTACATGCCAATATGACTTTTGCCTGGCATGCTAAATGAACAACAGTTGTAGATACAAGTGACTAGATTAATTGCCCAAATTAGTATGTGAACAACAGTGGAAATTTGACATCTTTAAGTTGTTAGGTGAGGCTGATGCTTCTCAGTCTCTACAGCTGGTCACTAATCCATATTTACTGAAAAGTCGATGCATATTCACACTACTCAATAGGATTCTTAACGTGTAGGTTTTTTGGGTCAAATATGTACTTTGCTTTTAAAAGGAATCATTAAAAATTTTATATTTACATTTTTCTTAGGGTAAATTGCTTTGAATATCTGATTTATTAAAAATGGTATTTTTGGAAGTTGGGGTTATTTTCAGACAATGCAAATGTCATTTATTTCCTCTAGTTTTCTTGAAGAGAGGATGTAGCAAAAGCTAAGAGATCACAAATTTCACAAAGTTTCAAAATTGTGTAGAAATAGTTTTCGTTTAAAAATCGTTAGGCTAACTATTGATTTCAAATGAATTCCTTAGATGTTTTCTTTGAGCGTATTAAAAACTAGTCCTTTTTTACCTTTGCGAAATTGGGGATAACTTCCTGGTTTCTTAGTCTTTCCTAGGAATCTGCCGGTGACTTCGAATCGGTATACCGTCTCTGAGCCTTACTTAAAATTTCATTTTCTTGAAGACTTATTTAAAACTAGCAACTACAGAAATATAAATTTTTCTTAAAGATGTTTTTAAAAGAATATGAGCATAATCAATACCTCGCATCCCTTAGTGTGTTTTCAAAACCAAACCAGCCTTTACAAACTTTGAACACTCCTAGTTGAAATGTTCACTAACTTGCATTAATGTTTCAAAACCCTAATACTTAAAAACAACATACCATAAAGCTCTTAGAAAAACTGTTATAAAGAGGAGAGAAAAAAAATTATCTAAACACGGTGTTTTGCCAGATATAGTTGCCCTTCTAAATTTACCCTACCGGGCAATTTGGCTGACTAAAGGATTAAAATGCAATTTGTAGGAATACTGTCCGGTTCGTTGCGTTTAAAATATAAAGAAATCCCGGTGTAGAAAGGATTTTTTTTAAAACCACGCTGAGAGTATACCAGCGTATTTCGTTTCCAACCCCACCCCCAAGCTGAATTATTTGTACTACGCCTTATTTCTACCATATTTTTCCTGCTGGTGGGAATTTTTAAAGAATATCCTCTGGTGTTCCTGATTTGATTAGATTCCGCCTTGTACTGGTTCCGGGTTTGTAGACTATTGTCCTCCCAAGAAACGGGGAAGTAAAAATGGTCGCTAGTGGGCACTGTGGGTCCGTGGAAAATCATCGATTTGAGCGCGCCTCCGGATCGCGGTCGAGGTGTTTCAAAGCTGTTTTTTTGGGCAAGCACTTAACAGAGAATCAAAGTAATAGAATTTCCTGCCACCTCTTTATTTAGGTTTTCGAGGCACTGAATAATGAAAGTAAGTGCATAGACTTCTGTATCACGCGTCGATATTTTTCTCGGTCACTTTCTAAATTCCCGGTCACCTTCGGGAAAACCCGAGTGTCTCACAGAGGCCAATTAAAGGAGAAATCCGGCCTTGGCTTGCATCTGCCGGGACTTCGTTTGCTGTGAAAGCCTGCAAGGTGCTGTTTGCCCGAGAAAAGTGAGGAGCGGAAGAGAAATCCCCCACAGAGAAGTGTGGAGAGAAGGTGGCGCACACTCTGACAGACGGGAGGGCGAAGGGACTCACACCCGCGCTGAGAGCCCCTAATTACCTGCTGCGAATTCCGGCGCCACGTCCTTTTGAAGTCGGTTTGCATTTCCAGGCCCTGTTGACTTAGGTAGGCCCCTAGCTGATTGTTTTGTAACTAAATAAATTTTGAAACCCATCATTAGGAAGCACCGTGAGAAATAGCAAAGGAGCCAAATACCTTGATGGGTGTGTCTCCGTGCGCGCGGGGCCGGGGTGGGGCAAGGACGGGCAAAAGTTAGCTCTGTTCAGAAGGAAGCACAGTTTTAGGAAAAAATCGAGTCGACCCATTGCCTACGACTCTGTGAAAGTTAAAGTTTCACACTTTTAAGTTATCCAGTTATTAAAGCTAGAAAAGTTGCATGAAAATAAAGGTATGAACGCTACAGAAATGCAGCGCAGACAGGGTAGCTGGTAGGGCAGGGGAAGGCGACTCCTCTAGGCTGGTCGCCCCTTCGTTTCTCCGGGTCGTTCCTCTTTCTAAGTGTCCTCCCACCAGTGTTTCCAAGACGGCTGGGCGGAGGACTTTGCCCTGCCGCTCCGGGTGCACCCTTGCAAACGAGTGGGTTCGCGCCCCTTTGAAGAAGGAGATGAGGGACGGGAGAAACGCCTGCCTTCTGCCGCGAGCTCAGACCGCGGACGCCCGGGCCCCCCCGGACGGGGACTGGGGGCGGGGATTTACCTGTCAGACGGCGGCCCCGCCTCGCCGAGATCGAATGTCGGCGGCGGGGGGCGGCTGACGGACAGCGCCACCGCCCAACCAGCTTGCGGCTCCCTCGCGGCGGGCCAATGGGCTGGGCGGCGCTGGGCGGGGGCCCGCGTTTATATCGCTCTGACAGCGCGCCGGCCGCGCTGACTTTCCTTTCGCGCGGCGGCCCCTGGAGCCGGCCAGAGCGGAGCCCGCCGTGCGCGCAGCCCCGCGGGTCCCGGCGCGCACTCACCGCACACACAAAGACACGCACATTAATCCCGGAGGGCCCGCGCGAACAGCCGAGGCAGCGGCGGCAGCAACAAGCCCGCGTCCGCAAGCAAGGACGGAGCTTCTCCTTTCCTGCCTCCGTGGGCCGGGACCGCGGTGCGCAGGTTCCTGACAAGCAGCAAGAATTAAGATTCCTACACGCTCTCGAGGTCTCGCCTCGCTGCGCCGGCGCCTCCTTTTCGAGGACAGCGAGATGGAATCGCGCCGACGCGGCTCCCGCGGACTCCGGGCGCTGCCCGCCCCCCTGGATCTATAGTCCGAAGCGGCCCTTGCCCGGGGCCGAGCGCCCACCCCGGCCGCCGCGACGCTGCTCGCCGCGCCCGAGTCGTCTCTCCTCTCCTTGCCTTTTGTTTTTAAGTCCCCACGCGCCGCTCGCCCCTTCACGCCCCGCGAGCGCGCCCGCCGTGGATGCGCCTGGCACCCTGGATCCGCCCGGGAGTCGGGCGCCCAAGTTGCGTCCGGTCCTGCGACCCCGAGCCCCGAGCCCGCCGCGACGCGGCGCACCGAGCCTTGGCCCCCGCCTCGCGCTCTGAGGGGCCCCGGAGGGCGAGCGAAGCCTGAGCGCTCAGTGAGACGCTGGCAGCAGGCTCGGCCGCGCGCCGGTCGTGCCCTAGGTGGCCTCGGATTTGCGGGGTCCTGCGGCCTTTCTCCGGTTTTTGCCTGAGAGAATTGGGGCTACCGGGCCCCCGCACCGGCCCTCCGAGGTCCGGAGGTCGCGCGGAGCTGGGAGCGGCTTGGCCATGGCGGTGAGGAGGGACTCCGTGTGGAAGTACTGCTGGGGTGTTTTGATGGTTTTATGCAGAACTGCGATTTCCAGATCCATAGTTTTAGAGCCGATCTATTGGAATTCCTCGAACTCCAAGTAAGTTGCGTCCGCGATTCCCTCAGCCCCCGCCCGCACCCCTCGGCCCCCGCGGGTCCCAGACCCGGGGGCCGCAGCGCCGCGTCGTCCCGACGGGAGGAGAGGGCCGGGCGCGACTGCTCCCCCGCCGGGGTCGGGCCGAGGCTCCCGGGCGTCTGTCCGCCGACCAGGTGCCGCGCCGGGGAGCGCCCGAGGCTTTTTCTGGAGTCTCGGCTCCTTCCCCACCCTCGCCTCCCGCCACCCCCACCCCGTCGCCGCCACATTTCACTAGGTGGAGACACTCGCTGGGCCTGCGAGCCAGATCGCATGCCCGAAGGGGCACCCTCCCCACCTACCCTCCCCATCCCCAAGCGCTCCCCGGCACTAAAAGCCTCTGGCGGATTGGATGTCGCGCCCGGGAAGGTGTCCGATGGCGGTACCTGACCCTCGGATTTTTCGAGGGCGAAGAACAAGGCCACAAATTCCTGGCTGGCGTGGAGAGGTTGGCGCGCTGCGGAGAAAGGCGGGGATGCTGCCATCCGAAAAACCCTGGGGCCTCTCGGGGCGTGCGGCCGGGAGCGGACCCGCAAAGCAGAGCCCTGGGTTTCGCGGCGCTTCCTTGTGCCGCCGACATTGGCAGCATCTCGAAGCCCGCGCGCCTTGTCGCGGCGTCGCCCGCCCTAAGGCGCGCGAGTAGCTCGCCTGCTGCAGGAGGGAACTCGGGCGGCGAGTCCCACCTCCCGGGAGACGTGTCTTGGGTTTCTTATCCCGGAGAGCCCTCGGCACGTCGGCCCTCTCTCTCATAAATCAATGGCCCAGGACTCTGTGGTCCGGATAATCAACTTGGTTTTAAGGACGCTTTCTGCAAAGGCTTAGGGCACTACCCAGCAAACAGCTCCTGCAGCCTTTCGCGTTTGGGGAGAGTGGGCAGGAAAAGATCCTTTTGGATCAGACTTTCTTTTTATCAAAGCCGGAAGAAAGCTAGTCCTTGTGGAGAGTAACTTTCGGTTTGGGCTACCAGAGTAAATTCAGAATTTAAAAAATAACGATTCATCTTTAAATATATGTGGCCATGACTCGTAATTAATCACCTGTGCATTCAGTAATGCGTATTACCTCATTTCCGGGATACATTTCGAATTACAGCCGAAAATGTTTTACAGAATCGTGGGTTTTTTTTAGCCTTGGGAAACTTGGGGAAAGTATGGAGTCATTAACTGGTGTGGAGTAAGTATTTGACATAAGGAGAAAATCAATGGTCTAATTGAAGTGGAGTAAGTTGGGCATGGATTTAGGAGTAAAAAGATGGAGGGCTGATTTAGAAATCACATAGTAATTAAAGAATTCTATCCACTCTTTTGAAAGTGGCAAATTTCAAATCCACCAAAATGTTAACCAAGAATTCCCAGTTAAAAGAGTGAGAGACTTTTGAAAACAGGATTAAACAGAAATTCTTGCACGATGCTAGATGGCACTTTCAAGCACTGCTCATATTTCAAAGTTACTTAATACAACCTCCTTCCATGTTGTCTAATCTGTATGGGCTTTTTTTATTATTATTATTTTTTATGTAAGATATTCTGATTGCTGAGAGAGTACTGGCAGTGAGATCTTTTACACTGAGGCGCCAGGTGATGCCTGAACACACTGGACCCGGGACCTGAACGCATTAGCTTGTCTGCGGCGTCCCAGGGAGGCTGGCCTGGGAGCGGGAGCTGGAGGAGGGGGAGCCCGAGCTGGAGGAGGGGAAGCCCGGCAGCAGCAAGGCCAGAGCCAGTGCTCGCTTTATTCCTACAGAGGTCACTCTTCCATGCGCAAAGATCGGGACTCCAGCCCTCATTCTTCTCGCGCTCCCCTTGGGCTGCCTGCTCAGCTCTACTTCTCACTTTCACTGATGGGCTCTCCTTGCGTGCTGATTTTCCTTTTTCTACCATGATTTTCTATTTGCATTTAAATCTAGTTAAAAGAAATTCCCATCAATCCCTTCAGTTTTTTAACTCAGTAAACGCATCTTTGCATTATTATTAACTCTAGTCTTTGTGTGAGAAGGATTAGAAATACCTACTTGGAATTAAAGGTAGAACAATAATTATTTCAACCTAAGGTGTAGAAATATATCTCTTCTATTTGTAATATATTTGGGGAGTGGGATATGACTGATATTTATTCACCATCCTGATGATTCAAATTAGTCTTATTTTTCCCTGCTTTGGCTGCAGGTTTATAGACCTGCTGGAGGCATGTATTTTGGAGAAGCTAGCCTCCATGCAGCACTGATGCTGCTGCCGTGATTGTTCCTGTCCTCAAGAGTAGAATTTCTTTTAAAATTCTCCTTATAATGGCTTGCCTGGAGGGCTCTGGGTAATTTGTTCCTGGACAAGGCCTTCTTTACAAAGTATACAGCTGAAAGCTAGCTTGAGAAATTAGAAAATTTTTTTTCCTGGAGTAATGACATGAAAGAGGCTTTTCGATGTTTGATAATGATTAAAAACCCCTGGTGCCATGGGGTTGATTTCTTTAAGGAAGTTGCATATTTATTTCCAGGAAAAAGTTTCAGTCAGTAAATATGATGTTGCAGGAAGGTAATCAAATGCATTGAAGTTTCACGTCTGTTCATATGAAGTATGAAACAATTCGTTTGTAATGAAGCAACTATCAGTAATTAGATTTGTTTCACTGGGAGGTCAGCTTTTTTAGCAGGTGGTGGACACAGGGAACATGCAGCAGCTGTTTGAATACAGAGTTCAGAAAATTCTTTGTAAATTCAGTATCCGTAACTACTTTAATCACACCCCCATCTCTGAAAGTTTATGGAATAACCAAAAGAAGTTTTAGATATGGAAACTTTAGAGGCTGCCCCGTTAAATTATTAAAATTGCATTGATAGGCTCTGGTAGAGATGGGTCAGTTGTAGCCATTTTAGGTTGTTTAAGCCTTTTTTAAAAAAATATTCAGGAGCAAATCGCAAAGCTCAGCTTCCATTTCCAATGAACATTTCAGGAGAACAGTTTTTTCCAAGCATGGTGTTTTTAAAGCCAAAATAAAATATTTGGTCTTTATTTTTATATTGATTTCTCTTCATCATGAGCAAACCCATATTGAGATGGTGTTCTAGAATGAATCACACTTACTTTGTTGAAAATTTCAATCAAGCCTTAATTTAAAATGGCAAGCACTGCTATTCCCATACACCACATACTAGTTAGTTAACAAAGCATTTTTTTCCTGTGTAATTTTTTCCTACATAGTACTGAATTCCTGATATTGATTAAGGGAGATATAAAAGAATGGCTGGATAATATCCAGATAACCTATAATACATGGGCTCCACCACAGTCAGCCTCTGAATAAATACAGACCTGCCAGAGATTGATAAAATAAACTACAATGGATAGTCCTGTTTAAACAGTCCATTCAATAACATATATAAGCCAGCCTGCCTTCCATTGTGTCTGAAATTCTTATTTTTGTAGGTAAACAAATGCACATTCACCGCTGATTGAATAGCCCCTTGAACTATGCTCCACAGTTTGCGTTCGGGTTAATCTTGTCGGTTTTAATATAGAGAGAAAAAAGAACAAAGCACCAGGGGTGGAATTGTTAGTGCTTTCACATCCACATTCCTCACATTTTGTCAGGATGATAAACTGTAGGTAATGGACTGTCGTTGTTTCACAGGACAACTGAGCCAGGCAGAGCACAAAGAGGGAGCTAAAGCGATATCTCACAACATGCTTGGTAGCCTTCTTTCCAGACAAGAATTTATTTGGGAATCATGTGTCCAGGGACTGCACTTTTTAACCTCAGCAATTACAGCTTCAAGCCTCAGAAACAGGAGCTGGAGGTTAAGATGATTTGTTAAGCACTTGGTTCTAAATCTTTCTCAAGCATAGCTGTTGACACTTGTACCAATTCAAAGAAATGCAAATGACTCCAACATTCTTAAATGATTCTGAGTCTTGGCTTACCATGTGGACAGGTGAATTAGCCAGAGGCCTGAGACCAGCTGGAAAACTACATCTTGGAATGGTTTCTCCATGGTAGAGTCAACTGAAGACTAATTGGCATATTACTTTTAGTAATTATTATAAAACCTCTTACCTGTAAACTTTACTGAGATAAACCCCCTAATTGGTGGCTCAGTGTGATAATTACCTTCAGATGGACATTGCATTTGAAGGACATGAATCCCTGCTACCCTGTCCTACACTGCTATATTTTAGGTAGATCACAGGAGCTTTAGTATGACACATAATTTAGAGTGACTTTTCAGAGTGTTCATCTAATGGGAAACTATTTGAGATCCCAGCATGACTGCAATGATGCGTCATAGAAATGGGAGTGGCACGGGAAAGGAAATACAGCTTGTAGACCCTAATCAAATTTTTACAGGAAGGATTTGTCTTTGACATTTTAAGAAAACTTTATTTTTAAAAAATATTTAATTGCAAATTAGGAAAAAAGAAGTGCTCTTCTAAGAAAAATAGTTATCAAAATGGTACTCATGTCTGCCTAATCTCTGCCTTCCTTTGCTGCTGACATAAAGAACCTGTTTTTCAGGTCACTTATCATACATCTACATAGATTTGCTTATGAGCTCACCCTTTGTGTAGCGGAGTAGAGCCTTAAATAGGAGTGTTCAACTGTTTAAAATATTTTGATTAAAATATGCAGAACCCATAGAACTATAAGCTTCTGGTCAGGAATTAGCTCTTTCAGGGAATAGCTCCCTCCTTCCCTGCCTTTTTAGGGGGGGAATTAGAATGGGGTTGGGAAAGGAATATAAGAAAAGCAAAGAAGGAAGGATAGTAAATGGGACAGTGTTCGAACAATTTGGAAAAACTCCTGTGGCTTCATTGTCTCTGTAAAGCCAAAGAATACAAAGACATAAGCAATTCAGCCCTTCTCCCATGATGGAAAATGTAAACCGTTGACATGGCTCCCCTGTTTAACTTGTTTAATTCTCATTTTAAATTCAGTACTATACTAGCCGTGTGAACTCTGAAGATTTCTTTAGTAATCCATTTTGTAGTTCCGAATCAAAAACAAAGTGAAAGGGTCTGACACAATTTGCTTTTATTTTTAGGCAAATCAACCCTGGTCATAGTTAATAAGGGGATTACAACCCAGACTAGGTCTTTACAGATGTAATGTAAATCAAGGGCAGAGTATAAAGAAACTGATCCCTTTTGATTGAAGTATGGTAAAAAGGCATAGAGAAACCAGCAGCAGTAATCTGATTGTATGGCAATAAAACCACCATTTTCTGTCTTTCAGATAAAAATAATGTGGTAAATCCATGCAGTTCATAAGATGTAAAGGCAGATAAAGAGTGAAGCCATGGCAACATATAGATTAGCTTGATGTTAGAAATGACACGTCTCTGAAAAGGGTGTAGAAACCGAGGCCCTTGCTCCAGGCTGTTGGGTATTATGTGAGAACCACGCAGACTTGGAAACTGGGATTAGAAAGTATGAAAGGCCTACTTGTGGCCTGGGATGGTTAAAGCAGTAAAGAAAAGCTGCTCAGTTCTTGCTCATTGGTGGTGGATAATATGGCAAAGGTAGATTTCATTGACTGCCTTTTTTTATATATTGAGATTGGGGCTGATTAAAACTTCAGATCACTGCAGTTGTTAGGGCCTGGAAGATTTTCCTTTTTAACTCCTGGCCTAGCAGCGGCAGCCGTTCTGTAGGATTAACTGCACTTCGCGGTTGTTGCCTTAATCTATTTGGGCTTCAGGCAGGGACATGCTGGGAGGGAACAGAGACTGGAGGGGATAGGTAGGGCTGGGGTTATCTGAAAAGAAAACAGAGACCTTTTGATTTCAGCCATCTTTCAGACCCAGTTCAATCTTACACTGCATGGGAGAAGCAAAGGTAAACATTATACATTGTCCCTCTCCCTCAGCCAGATAACTCTCCTGTGAGTTTTGTCTTTCCCACCATGGAAAAAAATATAATAAATAAAAGGGGAAATTTAGTTTTAATTCAAATTATTAGTAATCCAATATGCCAAAACTAGTGGGCTTAATTTTATTCGTAAATGTCAGCCACGGCCTTTGCATTGAATGGGATGGGTTTAATTCATGTAAATTATAGGATTATAAAAATGTTGGTGCTCCACAGCTGTAAAGTTTAAAAAAAAAATTCTCCATGTGGTTGAATCTTATTACCCTCTATCCCAAACAAACTTGTAAATAAGCTGGACTTTTGTTTTTGCCTTCCACGCTTTCCATTTTAGTGATTAAACAATATAAGCCATTGAGTCCATGATTGGGTTACATGCAGAGTTACATCCGCAACTGGGTCAAGTCAGAAAGGAAATATTTGTTTTATTGCCTCCTATTTGGTGTTACAGAAAAGCCTCAGCATTTCTTTGGGGGACTTGGAACTCTTAAGACATTGAAAATACTGAAGGCTACAAACACCACAAGTGTCTTTCTTGATGGAGTGGGTTTGGGGTGTGTTTTACAAAGGGGAATTCAGTGCTGTTTTCTTAACAGCAACATGGGGGCTTTCTAGACTTCTGGATTTTGTTAGTGTTTGAGAAAGGTCTCCATTAAATCCTAAATGTTCAGTTTTAGACCCATTTCATTGAGTTTGTTCCTCATTCTCAACAGCTGACTTGACAGTCTGTTTGGGGCCAGAGATATATTGTATTTATTGCCTGTTTTTCTCATTATTACTATATTATTACTATGTAGTTTTTATAGGTTAAAAACATTTAAAAGTTATTGCACATAGACATGTCCTACCCAGTGCCTGATACATTTACCTCCTTTGTAATTTAATTCAGGAATCTATATCAAAAGATCCATTTCATTTGTCCAGATCATCAAAGAGAAGGGATACCCCTAATTTACAAGCTGGTCACATCCAAGCACCTTGCATTCTACATTTGACAATGATTGCTAATGGCCTATTCAACTAAAGTATTTGCTTGTTAGCAGGGAACAGAGCATGATAAATGTCCAGCAAGCTTGCGGCCTCCTTCAGCTTTTCAAATGCAGACTGGTGCATATTTATGGCAGGCAAATGACAAAAGAGGAAGCTGAATTGCCCTGGCCTCCAGCTTGCTATTAGAACCAGGGTTAAAGTGATTAAAGAAATGATGCAAGAAAGCCATGTCATTTGTTTACTGACCGTCTATCCAACATTTAGCTTTCTGTTCTACCTGTGTTAACATATTTCAGAAGGATTGTAGATACGGATGGTAGATCCAGCAGAGCTGTGAGAAGAGTAGGTGATCAATTATGAAATGTTTCCATGCACACTGAATACCAGGCAGACCTATTTCTGCTGTTCCAGCAGAGAATCGGCAGTGGCTCCAAACTATTAAAATGTTTTCCTTTTATGTATAAATTCAAATATGTACTTTCAGTCCAAAGCATTTTGTGGTTGGTGAATGCATACTTGCTGATTTAAAAAAAAAAAAAAAAAAAAAAAAAAACATGGGAGGAGAAAGCGCCATTAAAGGAAAATAAGTTGCTTTTTCCCTTAGCAGTTCTCTAAACAAAATATGAAAGAAAAATTGGCAGTAGTGAAGTATTAATAGTTTGCTGTTTCCATTCTCTAAAGCACAAATAGGTAAACTTTACACAGTGGTGGGTACGATCAGAGAGCTCTGAGTGAACAAATGGTGGCCTGACATACCTGGAAAACATCATTATTTTCAGTATTACACATTCTTCATGTTTTCTGTATACAATGATTAAAACAATTCACTTCGCTTTCTCAGTTTAATTTTGGTTGCACCCAATTTTAATTACAGTATTTGTATCACTCTTATAAATACTTACTAGCTAAATTCGTCTTGCCCCTGAGGCATAAATCTGTTCACATACACCACTCCCCTACTACCCAGAGTAATTATGAGCACTATACCCAAATATTTGAAAGCAGTGGGTCAGCCTGTTTGTGTTGCCTGAAAGTTAGCCTTTAGCTTGGCTTAGCAGTTTATGCATTTGTATGTGGGGGTGGGCTGCCTAGTTTCCAATTGTTTCCTGTTTCCCAATCCACACTCTCTGCAGAATACCTAACTTGTGTGCATATCATAGAATCTCTGACCTTCAGAGCCAGAAGTGTCCTTTAAAATGATCTTTTCAAGCCTCTTGCATTATAGCTGAGAAACCAGAGCCACAGAGCCATTATAGGACCTGATGAAGTGCTTCAGAATTTCAGTCCTTGCTCTTTCCACCAGTTAATCTTGGTATACTGTGGTCTGAAAGCATTTGCCCTGAATCAGAGTTGCCTAATGGGTGAGTGGAGCAGAGCAAATTGTGTTCAAGGCTAGCTGAGAATGTATGTAACTGTAGAAAAAGTTAGAAAATGTCATTTTTTTACTTAACTATCAGAACTATATTTAGGGTACAGTTAAAGTAAAAATTGGCTCTTGTGGGCCTTGAATTCACCTTTTCCTATGGGAAAAAAAATGAATCTTCATTATAATGGACTGTCCAGTAACATCACAATTCCCTCTAAATGAGCTCCTACTCTTTATGTTGTAAAAATTTCCTTAAATCCTCCCTCTGTAATACCAGAACTTTGTAGTTAGATAAAACTTTGTAGTTAGATACCTTGGGTTTAGAAAGAACATTTTACCCTGCACTGTCGAGATTCACGTGCAAGTCTTAATCTCTTTCACTACCCTCCTATTCTTAAAAGGCATTGACAAGAATTTTTATATTCTGGCAATCTCAACTTAGTACTGGCTCCAATAAGTATTAGTTGAATCAACAGACAACCCAGATTTATGTTTATGGCTGCCACCGTTGTCTCAATATATCACCTGCTACCAGACAGCTATCCTAGATCAGTGGTTCTTGAACTTTAGGGCATCAGAATCACCTGCAGATCCTGTTAAAACATGGATTGCTGGGCCCTGCCACCAGAGTTTCTGATTCAGGAGGTCTAAGGTGGGACTCGAAAATTTGCATTTCTCACCTCCTCCTGCTGGTGCTGGTGCTGGTGCTGCTGGTTAAAGATCATACTTGGAGATCCATTGCCATAGATCAAACTTCTTTAGAAAACAATTCAACCTTAGGTCATTATACTTTTAAAAGCCGTTTGCCTTTACTGCTCCCTATCCCCATTCTTTTTCCTACCTACCGTCCTCTTTGTCTCCCTCCTCTTCCTCCTCCTTCCCCTTACCTCGTGTGTGTGTATAAGGGATCATCTAGATCATTCATGATGAATAATTTATTGATTCAGTTAACAGTTATTACTAACTGTTAGGCCCATTACTGAGCTCTGAGAATGCAAAGAACAACTTCAACCCTCAAGAGACTTAAATTCTAAGGCCAAGAGAGGGAAACCCTGTTGGAAGCAAACACATTCAGTGTTGTGGCGCCTCGGTGGGAACATAGAGAAGAAGGGAATAGGGTTCATTCTGGAAGGGGCGGGGGGGTGTCAAGAAAGCATCCTAGAGGAGGAGAAACGTGAGTTGAGTTGAAAGATGACAGGTGTCTAGGCAAAGTCACAATGGATCTCTGAAATAAAAATAGTCAGCAAGTGAAAGTAATATTTCAGCTTAAAGGCGGTGTGTGTCTATAAAATGCACATCTATAAACATGCTACACTATTTTATACATCTGATTATAGCTCACAGGCAAATCACACAAACGAAACAAATAGACCCTATGGGATGCTAACTCACTGACTTCGGCTTTCTTTATAACATATAGGATCATCACATGTGACAATGACCAGTATCAATTGGTTTTCAAAATGAACATAATAATGGACTGGCCAGGCAATTCGAACAAAGAGAATGGGGCAAGTGCTATTTTAGTTTAGTTACGAGCACATGCTTTGGAATCTGGGTGTTTGAGCCTCAATCCCAGTTTAGCCATTTATTAGTTGTATAACTTTGGGAGTGGTACCCTCTCTGCCTCTCAGTTGTCCCATCTCTAAAATGGAGGCAATAAATAAAATATTAAATAGTAAAAAAAAAAAAACAATTAAATCGTGACCAGGATTAAATGTATTTAAAGTGCTTAGTTCCTTTCCTGCTATTATTAATAAACATTAATTGAATACTTACTGTGTGCCTGGCTCTGGCTCAATTTGCCTTCCACAAACAAATACAGAATAAATGAACATATTCTGTTAATAAAGATTATAACAGACCACTTCTAAATTCTGTTTTATTTTATCTTGTTTACCTGCCAGACTTTTGCTCATTCTTTGAAATTGATGCAAGACTCCTCTGCTACATGAAACACCTTTTTATTTCCCTTCTACTACCAAACTAGATACTCTTGCCTCTGCTTCCAGATCCCTGATGCTTTCACTATAACATTTATAAATAACCCTAAACTCCTCATTCAACTATGGACTGAGAGAAGGGTTTTGTCCCAACCAACTTTGTATATTCTAGTTCAGATTGTAATAGGCATTTGGATTGTTAAATGAATATACACTGAATTCAGCCTGTAGGGATGGACTATACAGCATTTTTTGCATTAAAAAAATTTTTTTTTATTTTAAGGAGTTCCCGGGGATTGAACCTGGGACCTTGTACATGCAAAGCCGGTACTCAGCCACTGAGCTACACCCACTCTGCTGTGTTTTATTACATTATAATTCTTATTTAGAAACCTACTTAACTGGTGTGTATTGTTTGTTTTCTTTAATGAACAATTGTATATAGTACTTACTATGTACCAACTGTTGTTCTAACTGCTAGACAAATACGGATTCATTGATCCTCATATTAAACATATGAGGGAGGTACTTTTGTTATCCCCATAATACCAGCAGGAAAACTGAGGCAAAAAAAAAATGGCTACTTAATTTAGTCAAGATCTCATAGCTGATAATGGTACAGTGTGGGTCCAAGCCCAGGTTCTCTGGTTCCAGAGTCCCTTCCCTAAGGTGTTCTGCCTCTCCTTTTTATGGTGTCGTGTGGAGCAATTAGTTATCATGTAACTGTTTGCTTATTCAAAGCAATGCATATAGGGTGGATAAAAAGAGAGTTTTGGTTATGAGTCTTCATTTGTCCATTTTGACCTCTAATCTCTTCCCTATGATAAACTTCCAATTATAAATAGATGCTTTGAATCTTTGATATAACAAGGCTATGCCCAATGAATACAGAATAATTATACCCTATTTAAGGGATAACTAGACAACTGTTACAACATATAATATTAATACATTTATTGAGTATTTTGCCTGTGACTTAACATTTTCCTTTTAAAGAATTAAAAATTTGGTCATTTCATGTTGGGAGATAAAGAGGTCAGATTGTCGAGGAGAGTTACGTTTGGTTAGATGCTCAGTGTGTGTCAAGCTAAGAAGATAGTATGACATCTTTTTTAGAGTGTAGTCACAATTAAATGCCATTTTATTTTGGATTTTGGGATCTCTGCCAGCTTCCAGCTTGTCAGAGCTGAGAAGACTCAAATCAAGTCCAGGCCTATTTCTACAGCAAACTGGGATTCTGGCTGCTTGCCTGTGGATTCATTCAGTACAGCCCATCTGGCTTTTGATGTTCTACACGTTTGGAGCAGTTTGTTTTAGGAAGCTATGCAGCGAATACTGGTGGACCTACTCTCTTCCTATATGACCATCTCTTGACTCCAGTGTGGTACATCTTGCATTTGTATTTTTCACTGGTGCTTATCTGCTTACCTACAACCTAAGCAACCATAGGTCTCTAACAACCACATCTTAATTCCTTTTAGGGTCCCAGTACATCTTCTTAGCTTCTTCGGGTCCAATGAACTTTAGCTTAGTTCAGTAGCAGCCTGTTTGAATAATTTTATAGTATTTATTGGTTTTTAGTCAAGGTAATTCCAGGCTGCATGTGGTGACTGGGCAGGAAATAATTATATTGTCCATTGTAACATTGTTACAATGTGGCACAGTTCACATTTATACGATACACAATTTTGGGGTGATCTGTAAGGAAGTCAATAACTCAATCAAATTTTTCTCCTCCTGGCTCTTTTGTAGCCTGCTTTGTTTCTCTTCCCTCTTTTCTTCCCCTACTCTATGGGCTGTCATAAAGCCTATGAAAGGAGCAGGAAAGTGTTTCCTCTGTTATCCGCCCACAGCAGAACTATCCCTGACCCCTCTTCTGGAGCCCAGGAAGAAGTAGGTGGCAAGGAGGCAACGCTCCTCCAGTCTGGAGTAGCCATATACTTGGTTGTAAAGCAGCTGCACACATCCTTGAAAACTGTGTTGCTAGGCTTATTATGCTTGAAGGCAAGGAGAATTTTTTTTTTTAAAGATTTATTTTATTTGTTTCTCCCCACCCCCTCGTTTGCATGTGCTGTATCTGTTTGTTGTGTGCTGGCCTAAGGAGAATGTCTTTTACATCAAGAGGAAACTACAAGAGTTTTCTCTCTTCTTATACTTTACCCATTTATTCCTTCTTTAATTACATAAACACCTACGGAGCACCCATTCTGCATAAGGCACTCTCATAGGTGCTGGGATCCAGCAGTAAACCAGACAGACTCTATCCTTGGATTCAGACTCAAGCTTGAAGAGCAGGCGTGGGATTCCCTGACTGTGTACTTTTATAGCCCACTCGTACAGTCGCCACAAAATAGAGATTTCCATTTTAACGACACATTTTTTCTAAATAGGCAAAATTCTTTGAAATTAAAAAAAAAAGTGTGATGGTGGAGGGAGAGGAAGAGGAGGATCGATATGAAACACATACACCCAAACTTTCAGTTGTAATACTGCCATGCCTTAAGACATATTTTAATTCCATTTCTTAGAGTTTTTAAAATGCCAAGCTATTCTCTGTATGATTTATGTATACCTTTCATCTCTGTGATTTTCTTGCTCAGGTAAATGAGCAAATGGATTGGAACTCTTATATCTAAAACAACAGAACCAGCTGGAAAAGCTCTTTGAATATCTTACCATATGAAAGTAAATGACAAGAGTTCCACCTTTCTTTATAGATTCTTGCTAAAAGCATGGTTTGGAACAAGACAGTACAGGTGCAAACAAATTACAGTCGGGAAAGGAGACTGTGAACTCTCCTTGTCTCTGAGGGTTATGAAATACTTGCTTCAGTAATGGAGCTAGCGTGGTAGAGCCAGCATGACAAAGTGTGGCATTATTGAAGTCACTCCCCTTTGTGCTTTCTCACCACACACTATAGCATCCTAGCCTTTTTTAAATCCCCTGGCTTTACCTTACGTAGCTACAAAATCCATGGAATAATTTTGGGGGAAAGTTTTGAGGATGAGGGGGTACTTAATTCAGTTATAAAAATAAAGACTTCTATTTTTTGTTTTGAGGTATATATATTTTTTCTTCTTAATTTCACAGCAGAGATCAACTAGTCTCTGTTAACCTGTGGGGGCAAAAAGACAATATCTGTGCACCACACGCTTAATTTTAGTTTGACTTAAGTAGTTTATAGGCAAGTGGAAAATATATTTTTGAGTTTCCGCTTGTTATGCGTGTGCTCCATAGCGATATGGAGGTTTTTATTACAATGAAAATTGTGGCACAGATAAGAATTAAATAAATACTTGTATTTTCCTGAAAATATTTAAGCTATGAGAATATTTTCTTTGACCATTTAAAAATAAAATCTACTTTAACCACCGGTGTTTTGAGCATTATATCATACATAAAAACAAGATTAACATCAAAAGGAGTCAGTTTTCATTCAATTGTCAGCACTGTCTTCTGTGAAATTTAATATTATTTTGACTTGTATAGCAATTGTACAATGACAGAGGGAAATGGATTAAGTATGAATAAAAGTGTACACAACAGCACACACAGACTTTGTCAAATAGGAATTGAGGTCATTGGGCCAAGAATTGGGCCCTCCAGCTCTGTCACTGCAGATTAGAATTTTATAAATAAAACTTTCTTTTAGTCTGCAGTTTTACTACTTTCTTCAAATGTATGCATAGGCCATAGATGCAGAAGCACAAATACTGTCAGGCCTCACCTTGAAGAGTTGCTGAACTGGTCTGTGGGCCTGTAGGCTCACAGTGCATTTGAATTTCTGGGCTTCTCAGCTTTCCCTTTCTTGAAAAGATTTTGCTTGTCATTGGTATGATGTTTGAAATGTACACCCCCTTTCCCACCTCTTTGCTCTTGGATTTATAACACTTTAATGGTTTCAAATTGTATAGCCTGCTTTTATGCCCCTTTTCTTTTCCTTGAATAAATCAGGTTCGTGTTGCAGATGATACTTGTTTTAGAAATGTGTGAAAGAAGGGGCACCTGTGAAAACAGGCAATTGTTCCAACACACATACACATTTGAGTTAAAGCAGAAAATGGCAATTAAAGCCTCCAATTACCACCTTGCTTCTGGGAGGTTTAAAGCCAGTGAGAAGATAGTGGTCCACTTGCTTGAAGTTTTAAGATAATTACTTGTTACTCCAACCAGTGGTATCTGGTAACCTAATTCTGTATAAACCTAACACTCTGTAGCTACAGTCCACTATCTCTCTGGTTTCAGAGTAAGTATGTATAAAAGCTTGTTCTGATGTTAAAGTGCAAAAGGGGGCAGTAAAGTGCTATCCACAAAAAAAGGAAAAAAATATTCCCAGTATTTCTTTTGGTAGATATTGGCTAAGTCATTCTTGGGCTTCACTTTTATTTATTCATTTTATAACAAAACTCT
>PVKH010007389.1:0-20271 GCA_004027955.1 Chaetophractus vellerosus | reverse complement strand
GGTAAGGAAAGACATTGGCCTTTGGAACACATGGCAGACTCTTTGGCTCTCACAGTGTCCAGAATGGCACAGATTTCAGAAGCTGCAATAACAGCTTCTGTTCAGAAATATGCCAAGGGTGATTTTTTTAGCTGAAGCAAATGTAAGACTAGGAGAAAACCTTCAGTAGGACCCATGCTTCTCAGACTGAAACAATTTCCCAATAAGAGACACTTATAACCATATCTTAAATGTTTTCTCGCCGGAAGTGGATGTGGCTTAAGTGACTAGGCATCCATCTACCACATGGGAGGACCCAGGTTCGATCCCTGGGGCCTACTGGTAAAAAAGCAAGCAGGCTAGCCAGGCCTGTGTGACGAGCCAGGCCTGTGCAGATGCACAGTGAGCCACACAGCAAGATGAACAAAAGAGAGACATAGAGGAGAGTCAAGGCGAGATGTACCAAAAACCAGGAACTGAGGTGGCACAAGTGACAGGGTGCCTCTCTCCCACATTGGAGGTCCCTAGGATCGAATCCCAGTGATGCCTGGAGGAGAAAAATGAGAAGAGAAGGCAAGAAACAGACACAGAAGATCACCCAGCGAATGGACACAGACAGCAAGTGGGGGTGGGGAGAGAAAAGGGGAAAAAATGTTTTGTCACAAGGTAGTTTAGGGGCCATTATTAAAGAGAGCTCATCTTGGGGCTGGCTGGATAGCCCAGTGGATAGGGCGTTGGCATACCACATGGGAGTCCCCGGGTTCGGTTCCCGGGGACCTCTCCTAGCGGGCAGACCACCTTGAGAATGGCAAGCCGCCATGGGCGGGCCAGAGCCGCCATGGGCCAGGCAAAAAGCTGCCACGGACAGGCAAAAGCCACTACAGGCAGGGCAGGTCACCTGTGAATGGAGCGCAGCCAGCCACCCGCGAACTGAAAGCCGGCAGTGAATGGAAGCAGAAGCTGCCCACAAACAGGGAAAGCTGCGCCTGCGCAGTGACCAGTCTCGGCGTGTCACCCAGCGGGGGGGAGGGGAGATATGTAATAAAATAAATAAATCTTTAAAAAAAATAAATAAAGAGAGCTCATCTTCAATGTAGACTGAAAATTATGAACCAATAGCACACAGGGTATGGTTTCAATAAGTGTAATAGTTTCTATTGTGTTTGTAACAAATTACCACTGACTTAGAGGCTTAAAAGAATACAAATTTATTAGCTTACAGTTCTGGAGGTCAGAAGTGTGAAATGGGTTTTTGAACTAAAAATGAAAGTTTTCAGCAGAATTGTTTTCCTTCTAGAGGCCCAAGAGGAGAGGAGAATGACTCCTTTTCCTTGCTTTTTCCACCTGCATCTGTTGGTTCATGGCCCTTTTCTTCATCTTTAAAGTGCATCATTCCAACCTCTGCTTCCATAATCATATCCTTCTCCTCTCTACTCTAACCCTCTTATCTCCCTCTTCCAAGGACCCTTGGGACATTGGGTCCACCCAGATAATCCAGGATAAACACTCTATCTCAAGATGTTTAACTTAATCATAACTGCAAAATCCCTTTTGCCATGAAAGGTAACATATTCACAGGTCTGGGGATTAGAACATGGTTATCTTTCGGGGGTCATTATCCAGCCTACCACTGAAGGAGAGGACTGCAAATTAGATCTTCTGACTATTGCTGCCATGTCTACAATAATACTCAAGAAGAGATGATTTATATAAGTAGGTTTTCTCCCTATTTTAGAGTCAACACCCTGGGTAAAAATTTCCCTTACTGAGAGACCACCTGTGACATTTTGAAGTTTTGTGAACCCAGAAAATATAATGTTCTTTGAATTAATCCATCCCTGTGGGTATAGGGCCTTTGATTGCAGTAGATCACTTGATTGGATTAATTTAGGGCTTCTGCTTGGAAATTATCCTCTTGCTAGAGGCTTATGTAAGTGGAGAACTGAAAGCAGGAACCCAGAGAGAGCAAGACAACTGCCATTTTTATCCTGCTATATGAAAGAAGACTACAGGATCAGATACAGCTGAGAGAGAGACCAAGAGAAATCCTGAGAGGCTGAGACAGAAGGCCAGGGGCTGAAATCAGCAGAGCACAGGGACATGGAAAGAGGCCCCTGAGAGGCTAGGCCCACAGAGAAGCTCAAAGCTAAAGAGATGAATCCTGCCATGTACTTGATCTCCCACAGCTGAGATTGATGAGAAGGTGAGCCCGGAGGAGAAGAAGGAGACCTGGGCAAAGATTGGCCACGACTTTGCCTTGCCACATGGCAGGAGACCATGAGACAGCATCTCTGATGATGCCTTGATTTGGACATTGTCACAGCCTTGGAACTGTAAGATTTTACCCCAAATAAATTCCCTCTATAAAAGCCAATGCATTTCTGGTATATTTCATTGGTAGCTTTAGAAGACTGAAATACTGCCTGTAAGTGAGTTTAATTTCAAATGTTCTAAATTCTAGGAACCTGGCTGACTAGCATCTTGTTAAAGCTGAAATGAAGCCATTCACCAATTACATGCCTTGCCTCAAAAACTTATTCTCTACTATTATAGTATTTGGCAAAACCTAGAATATAATTTTATATTATATTCTGATATTATGGCCCTAGCATCAGAGATAAGGTTTGTTTCCCAAATAAGGTATGCCTGAGACCAGTGCAGTGATGATCTTGTAGCCAAATAAAATTTTAAAATAGTTAAAAAGTGAGGCACACCAGAAAGTTGGCTTTGAACTAATGCAAATTCTGAGGCCCTGAAAATATTGCATCTTTTCCAGTGACATACAGCCCAGGATACAAATATTGACTATTTCTTCATCTTTCTTATGAAGCAAAAACTCCTATAGACGAGATTGAGCAGGTAAGAAACTGAGGAGTATGAATTTTGGACTGTAATTTCTTGCCCATTGACTTATTAAGGTAAGACAAACTGATTTCAAACTTTTGAATTTCTTTTGTTCTTTAATGCTTTTTAAATGTAACCTGCAAGATTTAACCTTTAAGTTTTACCACCTAGAAATTTTATAATTGGAAAGGATTTTAGTTAAATTTGGGGCTTTCTAGGTTGTTGTTTGGTTGGTTTTTGAGTGTCTTTATGCATTAAGTAAATGGTATATTTAATTGTTATTTAATCTAATTGAAGGAACTCTGATATATTAATGAATAGAATTGAACATAATTTGGAAAATAGAATAAAACAATTTTCATTCTAATTGTTTAAGAATGGCTTTGGATAAATGTACTATTCTGAGTCAGAGTCTGTAGCAGTTTGATATTATTGAGGAATTCCAAAAAGAAATATTGGATTATGTTTGTAAACTGGTCTTTTCCTCTGGGCATATCAGAGTGTATTGGATTCAGGAGTTTTACTTTTACTTGATTAAATAATGATTAAGGTTTTGATTGTGCCATGTCAGTAGGACACTAAGCCCCTACCCGCTTGGTGTGTAGGGACTCAAGAGAAATCACACCCCAGAGAAGGGGGTTTGGAGTTTTGAGCTGGAGTCTGGGAAGTGAACACACAGAAGAACACAGAGGAATAGAGATGGCCCCTTAAACATGGCAGAAGCCCTGGGGTGAGAGACAAAACCATTCGCCTGTTGGTCTATAGCTGGCTCTGTGGAGAGAGCACAGCAGCTGAACCTGGAGACAAACAAAGCCCCGGGAAGAGAGGATACCAAGAAAGCCTGAATTCTTGGCAGACCTTGGCAGCCATCTTGCCCCAACTGTGGCCATAGTCTTTGGTGAGACTAATACAAAGTCATATTTGAAGTTTTTGAAGTTGAGATCTAAACTGGCAAATATGGAGCCAGGAAAGTGCCTAAAGAAGCAGTGATTGCTATTAGGAAAGTATCCCCATGGGTGACATACCATGAATCCCCTCTCCTGAATGGCCCAGCTACACTACAGGGTAACTATTTTTATTAGTTAGCTAAACAGGTGCTGATGCAAAGTACCAGAACTCTGTTGGCTTTTATAAGGAGTATATATTTGGAATAGAAACTTGCAGTCACAAGGCCCTAAACAGTCCAACTCAAGATATTATAAGAAGTACTTTCTTACCCAAAATCTGTTGCCACATGTTGCTGCAAGATGGTGGGCAATGTCTGCAAGAGTTTAGCCTTCCTTCTTCCTCATAAGGCTCCATAGTCCCAGCTTCTTCTGACTGTAGGCTGGGATAAGCTCATCTCTCTTCCTGGGGCTCATTTGTTTCTGGGATCAGCTGCTCTGATCTAGTCACAAGGTCAGCTGTAAACTATTAGGCTCATCTTTCTTCCTGGGCTGCAGGATCCAGTGTGTATCTTCTCTGTGTCTAATGAGCTGTCTTCCTTCCTCTGCTGTGTCTTTTTCTGTGTGAGTGTCTGCCCACCAAGGGCATGGGGACTCAACCCTGCATGTCCTAATGATGTGGTCAAATCAAAGCCCTAATCTTAACATAATTTATTCAAAATCATCTCAGCGGAATCTAATACAAAGGGTATCATGCCCAGAGGAAAAGACCAGTTTATAAACATAATCAATATCTCTTTTAGGAATTCATAAATAATATCAAACTGCTACAACCATATAAGTTAGGCTCAATGTGTTAAGAAAAGTAAATGCTGGGGAATATTGTTAAGAAATTCTTCTTGGCCCGGCTAGATAGCTCAGTGGATAAAGAGCGCGCTGGGATACCACATGGGAGGCCCTGGGTTCGGTTCCCGGGGACCTCTCCTAGCGGGCAGACCGCCTTGAGAATGGCAAGCCGCCATGGGCGGGCCAGAGCCGCCGTGGGCAGGGCAAAAAGCTGCCACGGACAGGGCAAAAGCCGCCATGGGCAGGGCAGGTAGCCCGCGAATGGAGCGCAGCCAGCCACCCGCGAACTGAAGCAAGAGCCGGCCGTGAATAGAAGCAGAAGCCGCCCACAAGCGGGGAAAGCCGCGCCTGTGCAGTGACCAAGTCTCGGCACGTCGCTGCAACGGGGGGGAAGGGGAGATATGTAATAAAATAAATAAATCTTTAAAAAAAAAAAAAAGAAATTCTTCTTCCTCAGTTATGATATTTCTTTCCTTGTAAAGGTCACCATTTTTTTATTACATGTATTTTATTGCTAAAATATTTTTTGATGACAAAAGAATTTCTTGAAGTTTGAAATAAAATTGGCCCTTATTTTCCCTTGAAGTTGTTTATTTATAATGATGCAGATGCTGATGATAACTTTCAATCTTTTATGCAAGCCAAGCATTTATTCCCTTCTTTTGACTTTTAATCTCTTGCATTTCTTTTCTTTTTTTTTTTTTAGTATTTTTTCTTTATTTTTAAAGGAGCTTTAGATTGCATAAAAGTTACTTCAAAAATAAAAGGGATTCCCATATACCCCATCCTCTTCCCTTCCAACACTTTCCCCCATTAACAACATCTTTCATTAGTGTGGGGCATTTGTTACAATTGATGAACACATATTGAAGCATTGCGACTAAGCATGGTCTATAGTTTACATTATGGTTTACACTTTGAACCACACAATTTTATAGGTTTTAGCAAAATGTATAACGGATTGTATCCGTCATTGCAATATCATGCAGAATGATTTCAATGTCTCAAAAATGCCCCATATTATATTTATTTCTTCCCTCTCCCTCTCCTCAGAACCTCTGGTGACCACTGTCTTTATATCAATGTTACAAGTTCTTCCATTACTAGAATAATAGTAAGTATACTTTAGTCCATAGTTGCATTTCTCCCTTATGTTTGTTTGTTCCCCTATCTTGAGGATTTGGGGATATTGATGCCCATTCTGCTTCTGATTGAGAGAGGGCTTAGATCCCACGGGGCAGATGGATGGAAATACTTGCTTGCAGCTGTAGATACTCTCTGCTTTCTGGGATGGATGTTACTCATCATCATTTTGTTAGTTGTCCTGGGTGAGTCTGATGACCTGGAGAGTAGGTGTTGACTGCAACTCTGCTGAGATTCAGGGCTTACCCAGCATATAAACAGCTGGAAGAATTAATTCTCTGGGACATGTATTTAATGGGTATAGTACTAATTATAGGTTCATATAAAGGGGGCAGAAAACCATGTTTAGGAAAATTATAAATGAGTCTAACTCTGATGTATTGGGGGAGATGGGTTATCATATATTCCAAGATAAGGCCCAATGATAGGGTGCCAATTTCCTGGGGTTGTCTGCCCTGCCTATAGTGTCTAGATGTCTCTAAGCCCCCAAGAGCACTGCTACTTGAAGCACTGTTTACTGTGGCAGCCAGTGAGATCCTCCTGAGACATGCATAAATGTAACTCTGGACTGACCTCCTAACTCACTTTGAAATCTCTTAGCCATATAAACTCATTTGCAATTAATATTTTCCCCTTTTAGTCTAGGTCTTTCTCCAAATGCATCATTAGTTGGTGCTTGTTATTAATCCTTTAGTGCCAGGGAGTCTCATTCCGGTAGTCATGTCCCATGTCGGGGGGAAGGCAGTGAATTTATATGCTTAGAGAGAGTCCACATTTGAGTAACAAGGAGGCCCTAAGGAGGTAACTGTTAGGCAATATATATTACCAGGTCAAGTTTCTATTTCATAAGAACAAGGTCCAATATTAGGGGCCTGGTGCATTGGTCCAGTCATGTAAGGGCCACCATTTGTATAACATATGTGTCTTTCTTCACTCATTTACTCAATTCATGTCTGGGGAGTTAGACTGATTTATCTGAATTGTCTATCTGGGAAGAATGATTGGGCATGTTTGGTTCAACTTCAGTCTTCTACTCACTTTGGGAGCCCACTTGCTCAGAGAGAGCTGTGGTCTTCACTTTTCTTCCAGGGCCATTCTCTCCATACAGCAAAGGAGCCTGTCTTAGTTGAGCATTGTTGAATTTGGTAGATCTGTCTGCTTAATTCTAATAAGTATTTGTCTTATTCATTAATTTATCTAAACATCCAAAGGAGATGGAGGGTGTTATTTATTTGTTCCTCTTAGATATCACATGATCATTGATTTAGGCCAGTGTTTCCTAAACTATATTCCATGTAGCACTTGTGTTTATCAAACAGTTTTTTGTGGTGCTTCTCAGAAAAGTTGTTCTATTCTCAAACATATTTGGAAAACATTGAGTTAAACAACAATGAACAAGTTGTGTATTTTTTTTTTTTTTTTACCTACTATAGCATTTCCCAAAGTCTTTGATGAGCTGAAATGTATTGTGACTCTAGGGAAGAATACTAAAATATACAGAGTTTTTGAAATTTACTTTTTTTTCTGTAGGTTACTTTTCGCTCTTCAATAGATCAATTCCCCTGCCTTAGAATATTAAAAAACACAGATTTACAATTATTTGGAACTTTATTTTTATTTATATTCAAATTAAACTTCTTTGGTTACCTTGGGAAAAATCATATTGATGTTCATGTTCCATCCAATACTCCAAAGAATTTAAAAAATTTATAGGTATACAGAGAAACTGTAATAACTGATGATAACTACCATTATGGAAAATGCAGAGCTATATTTTCTGCATTAATGAAAACCCGAAAAATATATTTAAAAGGAAAACTGTACATTAAGTTTGTAAAATATGATGAAGACTTGGTTAATAAACTACCCAGTACATTTAATCTCACAAGTCACAAAACGCTAAATGAGAAAATGCACACTACATTTAACCTCATGATCTAAAATATTCCAATTGAGTCTCTGTGCAATGTCAATGACATGAGGAAAAATGCTTGTGAATTTGTTAACTGTGAGATGTTACTTCTTGTTTCATAACGAAGGTAGTTAACACAGACATCTCCCCTGTGCAATTGGAATTTTTTAAAAAATGGATAGACTCAAGAAATTAGTAAAAAAGTAAACTCTAGGTGAACTTAAAGAAAGAAGCATCAAAAAAGAATAGAGATTATAATAGAAATGACTAGATTGGAAAAAATCATCAAAAAGACAAGATCATCAAATAGACAAGATCATTAAATTAAAAACTAGTTCTTCAATAGACTAATAAAAAACTGTGATATTAATGAAGAAGAAAGCAAAATCACATATAAATAACATTAAGAATAAAATAGACAAATTAAACTATATATAAAGTGAAAGCTGAAAACTTATAAGTGAAAACAATGAATAACTTTGTCATTAGGTTTAAAAGCTGAAATGAAAAGATTAATTGGTTAGAAAATATAATCTAAAAAGATTGTCTCAAAAAGAAACTAAAAATCTATAAAGTATATAAAAATTTTCCCCATTCCAAATTCTAAGCACAGTTAGTTTTATAGGTAAGCTTATATGAAGGAAGATATGAAACCTAACTTTTTAAAGCTTTCATGATAATAGATAAATTAGAAAATTCACAAACTCATATATTGATTGATTGTAATATCTTTTAAATAAGAGGCAAAACTGTGAAAGGAAAATTATAGGCTAATATCACTCTGGTTATAAATGCAAAATCTTTTACAAGTATTGACAAATGGAATAAAGGAATTTCTCAGAACAACAAAAAGATACATGACTAGGTTTACTTGTACACAATAAAATATCCATTAAGAGGAATCCCCACATTATAATAATGGGAAAAAACTCATAGGATTGTTATGATTACAACTATACAATAGTTGCAGAAAGGCAACTTATAATATTCAAACCTCATTTGTGATTGAGAAAAATGAAAAACAAAAGTTTCATAAACTAGAAATAGGATTTAAAATCCTAACCTCTCAAAGTAAATCTCTCCCTTCTCCCTTTCCCCCTCTTTCTCTCTAGCTCATTAAACATCACATGTAACAGCGAAATGTTAGAAGCAGTTCATTTGATATTATAACATGCCAGAAATTTTTCCTAATAGCACCCTTTTTAACAGTATAGTGGAGGGAGTCAGTGAAATAAGTCAAAAGAAATAAACTATGTAATGAAATAAAAGAAAATATCTAGAAAAAAATTGGAGAGGATATATCGATGCACTTTCCTTCCTAATAAGGAAATTCAGAAAGGTTGATGGTTAGAAGATTCACATTTAAAAATCATCTGTATTCCTTAATTAGCAATATATTTTTAGAATAAGCAGTTTACTAAAAGAAAATTCATAATAGCTACAAATATATTATCTAGAAATATATTTTTAAATGTATAAACCTTTTGTGTGGCAAAATATAATTTTGTTTCTACATAATTAACCAATTTTCTTTATACTTCATTGAAGAATCACCCCTTTCTCTGTTGCCTTGTTATCTCTTTCAATAAGACTATTGTAGATCTTTAAAAAAACTAAATAAATGGAGAGAAATATAATATGCCAAAAGCTAGGAAATTCAAGGATAGAAAATGGCTCTTCTCCCTTGAAATTATTTATAAATTCAATGTAATTATAACGAAGCCAATAAGATTATTTCAGATATATAGAGTACAGATTCTCAAAAAAAAAAAAACATACAGAAGAGAAATGGCCATGAAATATAAAAGTAATATGGGGAAGGATAATGAGTGATAATTTACCCTGCCAGGTGTTAACCCTAACCACAAAATGACAATAATTTTAGCAGTGCTATAGTTGCACATTGGCTAACCCAGGAATAGATATACCAGGAATCAACCCATATGTAGATGGGAAGGTGGTAGATAAAACAAGCAGCATTGCAAGAAATGATTTTTTGAAAAAAGATAGAAAAACAGATTGTTTTTCCTGTGGAAACAAATATATCTAAATAGATGTATACTTCACAAAATGTGGCAAACAATTCTAAAGAATTAAAGACCTAACTGCAAAGTTCTAAAACTTTTAGAAAAAAAATCTTAAGAAAATATCATTATAACCCTGGATTATGAAAGGGTTTCTTTTATAAGATACATATATCATTACTTTTACAAGATATATTGACAAACTTGACAACATTACAATTAAAATTCCTATGGAGCAGAAACATTGTAAAGAAAATAACATGTTAGCCAGGGATTTAGACTTAAATTCCACATAATATAATGATTAGATGAATAATCCAATTGAAAAGTTGTCCTAAGAAGTGAACACACTTCATAGGAAAGAACACATGAATGCCCAATAAATATATTGAAATATTTTTTTACCTCCCAAACAATCAGAGGAATATATTAAAATAACTTTCAGATAGTACTTCATGCCCATGAAAATAGAATCCAATAAAGTCTTATATTACCACTTAATGGAAAGAGTATGGGCTAACAGGGAGTTAATATATTTTGTATGGGTGTATGAATTTATATAACCATTCTAAAGAGGGTTATTTGCAGGTCTTAGTAAAATTAAAGATGGGCATACTGAAGACTCAGACACCATTTTTCTTTTGTTTGTCATTCTAGAGTTACTTTTGCATATACTAAGGAGATATGTATACTTAAGTGGCAGAACGTTCATTGCAGTTGTTTCTGTCGTGAAAAATAGCGGGATAGATAAGATTTAAAACTTTTCAAACTGTATTCATATAATGGCATGTTATATGGCTAAAGTATTTAAAAATCACAACAGCATAAACTTGAGTGAAAAAGTTGCAAAAAGATTTAGAGAACAGTACTTAACAATAAAGCATATCATTCATAAATACGCATATATATAATAAAACTATAAAGCCATGTACTGAAATAATACATGTCAACTTCAAAACAGCAGTTATTTCTAAAGAAAGAGCATAGACTGGAGATAGAGCTTTAGGTGGCTTTTTTTTCATGTCATTTAACAAGTTGTGCTTATCTGTGTAGCTTTCTTTTTTGTTTTGTTTTTTTTAATTTTTTTTACTTTTAAAAAAGTTTTAGATTACATAAATGTTACATTAAAAATATAGGGGATTCCCATATGCCCCACCTACTCCCCCTCCCACACTTTCATCCATTAACATCTTTCATTAGTTTTTACATTTGTTATAAATGATGAACACATATTGAAGTATTGCTATTAAACTGTGGATCGTATATATATTTTAAAATATTTTTAAGACAAATTTTCAGAGAAATCTATACTTCTTTAAGGTATCATAAGCAATTGTATCTAATTTTTATTTTTTTAAATCTTTTAAAGATACTCAGAGTACATAAATGTTACATAAAAAATATAGCGGATGGGGTTCCCATATGACCCACACCCGCCCCCTCCCATACTTTCTCACATTAACAACATCCTTCATTAGTGTGGTACATTTCTTACAATTAATAAACACATATTGGAGCTTTGCCACTAAGTGTGGATTATAGTTTACATTTATTTTAAACTGGCCTGCACAATTTTGTAAGTTATGACAAGGCATATAATTGTTTGTATGTGTCATTGCAATGTAATTCAGGAAAACTCCAATGTCCAAAAAATGCCCCCATATTATACCTATTTTTCCCCTTTCCCTCCCCTCAGAACCTCCAGTGGCCACTGCCTCCATATTAATGATAAATTTTCTACCTTCACTAGAATCACAATAAGTCTTTAGTAGAATACCAGTAAGTCTACTCTAGTCCATTGTTCATTCCCCAATCGTAAGGATTCTGGGATGGTGATGCCCACTCCTCCTCTAACTGAGAGGGTGCTTAGATCCCATGGGGCAGATGGATGGAACTATCTTGCTTGCAGTTGTAGACCTTGGGAAGGTCATTGCCCGTCATTACCTTGTTAGATGTCCTCAGTGAGTTCAATGAACTAGAGGTAGGTGTTGCAACTCTGTTGAGATTCAGGGCCCAACTGGCACATGGACAGCCCAAAGATTTAAGTCTCTTGGACATAAACCTATCAACTCTAGTACAAACTATAGGTTCAAATAGAAGGGGCAGAAGAGCCATGTGTAGGAAAAACACAACTGAGTTCAACTCTGTTACACTGGGGAGCATAAATTCCAAAGTAGGGCCCACTGGCAAGGTGCCAAACTCCTGAGCTGTCTGCCCTGCTTACAGTGTCTGAATGTTTCCAGAACCCTCAGGAGCCCTGCTATTTGATGCCTCAAATATTGCCTATTTACTTTGGCAGTCAATGAGATCCTGCTGAGGCATGCATAAGCATAACCTCTGGAATGACCTCCCGACTCACTTTGAAGTCCTTAGCCATAGAAACTCATTTGTCTTTACCCTTTCCCCCTTTTGGTCAAGGTCTTTTTCCAGTTGCATTGTAGATTGTAGTTGGTGCTTGGTAGTAATCCTTAGGTGTCAGGGAGGCTCATCCCCAGGATGAGGGTTGGGGAGGGGGAAAGTGATGCATTTATATGCTGAGTTTGGCTTAGAGAGAGGCCACATTTGAGCAACAAAGAGGCTCTCAGGAAGTAAGTCTTAGGCAACCTATAATATTAGGGTGTTTCAATTTCAAAAGGAAAGACTCATAAGTACAGTCATCAATATCAAAGACCTGTACATGGTCCATCCTCCTTCACTAGTAACTGCCCCTCTACTTGGGGGATTCTTGCTATCCCATTAGAGAATGTCGCAGAGCTCCCCAAGATGGAATTTGATATTTGTTTTTAATATTTTTCTGTAAAGCATCATTTTTAATATGTGAAGAAAAGCATATAGAGTTGTTCTTTATTTTGTTACCATTGGTTGGTGAGGCCCGGGGAGTAACTTTTTTTCACCAAGAATTTTAAAATAATCAAATCCCACATACTTTTCAAGCCTGTTTGTAGCCAGAATTAGGCAAGGGGACATGGGTAAGTGTGAAACATAAAATAGCTAACTGGAATAAACTGATGTCTCTTTATTGATCTTGGTGTCCCTGGAATGATATTCATATTGGTATGGACAGCAAATTTTGATTTTGTAATAGCCCTTTTTCCTATAACCTAGATATCAAAAAGTAAGGTTTTCAGTATTTTACAAATAATATTAGGCCAAAAATAATCACCCTGAGTTCACACACTTATATCCATTTGTGGACTGCCTCTGTCTGTGTTGTTTAAATATGCTTCATAATGGGAGAAGTTTAACATTTCCTATGAGGCATGATCTCAATTAGATTCTCACATTAGCTGTGTGAATCTTATTTCCATTTTACAGTTAAGGAACAATGAGATGTTAAGTAACTTAGTCAAATATGCATGACAGATTTTTTAGACATTGGCTTATAAGTGACATCAGGGGTTAAGTCCAGATTTCTTTGACTCCAAATTCTGGGCCAGCTCCACTATATATATCACTACTAAAACACACTTATGTTAGGTGATGGTGTCTTGGGACAAGTGATGAGCTGTTTCGGAAGATCATTATGGAGAACAATTGATGAGTGACAAAGTACTTTCCAACTTATGCTGGGCTTGCCATAGATTCTTGCTGCTTTATCTTCTGCTCACTGCTTTTGATCCATGAAGTTGTGCTGGTGATATGATTCTGGCAATAAAATTTGTGATGGACTGCTTGGACCAATAAACTCTGACCCATAATGGTTGGAGTTATTGCTGCAAACTGTTCACTCTGTAGGCTAAAGCATTGAAATGCTTCCTCACATCATTGGATTTTTTTTTATTCAAATGTAGTTCCAGATTTGTTTGCTTGTTCACTGTCTTCATCTCTAGATTTCACTTTTATTACCTGTCTCAGAAGTTTTATGACATAGGTGCTCCATGATAATAAATTTTGATGGAGAATACATTGTGTAATTGATTTTTCTGAAAATAAAAATGCCTTCTAAAATTCAACAATCTGCAGTGAAACTTTAAACACCCTAACAGTTGTCAAGACCAGGGAGTTCACCGCAGGTTTTAATATTATCATTTTTAAGAAGTTAATGTTCACACTTAAAATAAAACTCCATGGCTTAATTTGATTTCTGCCTGATGTTTCTGTATCATTCTAAGTTTGTTTATTTAACTTTTATTTTATATTACTTTTTTCATAATGAATTATATAAGAGAAAATCCCAAATTTTACATACTTTATATACTAATTATCAAGTGGCTTTCTGAAAATACTTAAGACCAAGAATAAACCACTAGATGTGCTGTCACATCTGTAATTCTGAAAGATCTTCAGCCACATTAATGAAGTATATTTTGAAAATGTGCTTTGTCCAATACTTAGGGAAACTATGACAATTCCAAGTCTTTACCTTTCTTACCACTTTCTCATTTTAAATTTCTTTTATGGAAGAAAACGCAATATTAAAAATAAGCCCTAGAAGAGTTTTATCTTCCTTCCTTCCTCCCTCCCTCCCTCCTTCCCTTCCTTTTAGCAGAATCACCATCATCCTTGAAGAAGTAAAAAAAAAAAAGTGCAGAAATGGATAAAGAGTTTAACTTTTAATTTTTACTGATGCATGCTGAGGTAATTCAGGTACAGCATCTTATATCAGTGGAAATAATGGGAATCACTTATTGAAGATTTCCTATGTGACTAGAACTCTCATTTAATATCAAGTGATCGTCACAGCAAGTCAATGAGGTCATTATTATTGCCACTACCATCTTCCAGCAAACAGAAGCTCATATAAGTAAAGTAACGTGCCCAATGGCATGCAGCTACTACAAGTGCAATCAGTTTACAGACCCAGTCATCTCAGACAATAGAAGCTGCACTTGAAATTAGGCTATAATGCCACTGTGAAAGTGTTTGAAAATCATTTGCAAGGCTATATTATCATTCTATACACATAATGAACACTTTTTTTTCTGTTAGTAAGTCCTGTGAGATGATAGTCAATATGCCAATTGAAGAGAAATCACAAAGTCTCAATATCTGGATGTGAACAAAGTTAGAAGGTAATTAGAGTGATACATGATTATTTCTTGTTTTAAGTGAAAAATAAAAATAATGAAATACTATGATTTGAGTAACATCTAACACAAGAGAAATGAAAGGGTTATTAAATCAGCAGACTTGTGGTTTGTAGGTAGAAGGATCTGGTAAAGAAAACTACATCATTACATACATTTTTAAAGATTATTTTGTTTCATACTTAATTTTATTTAAGACATACGCTCTTTTATTTTATTAGGGTCATCAAAACATTATTCCACAAGCTGTCTTTTTTCACCAAATTGTCCTACCTTTCCAAAAACAACAATTTCTGGAGTGTGGATGAAAGATAAAAATGATTTGGTTTCCTTTCTCTTGGACTGACAGCTATGAGAATTTACCTTCACCTCAGGCCCAGAAATTTGATAGCCATGAGCCCACAATATAGGTGTAAGTCATTCAGGCATTTAAGGGATTAGGCTTTCTTATTCCATAGTACAGCCTTTCTTTTTCATTAATATAGTAACTATCAAAAGGAAAGCAAATTACATTCCAAATTAAAGTAAAATAGAAGTCATAGACCTTTGTGAATGAAAGAAACACCTGGTGCAAGAAAACAACAATTTTACCTGTGAGTTTCTGAAGTATTTCTTAAGATGGGGAGGTTGGGAGACTTGGCCCTAGTTAGGGAGTTGAATAAGGAGGCTGGTGTCAGTATTCTGATCCTGAGGTCCCCAGGAGTGAAATAAGCCCTGCAGAAAGTTCATGAACTGTTAACGGGTATGAAGTTAGTAGCCAGACAGAATTGCATAGAAGATTTGACTTTATTAGCATAGTCTATAGGACAGGGGGTGTGATACACTGACTTAAAAAAGATCGAATATACCCACTGCAGAGCAGGCTAGGAGGGGGCAGGTGGGCATCTGTGTGTTACAATAAAGCTTGAATTCATGGTAAAAAAAAAAAGATCAAATATAGAAAGGTATGCTGGTGTAAATAAATTAATGACCTCTCAGTAACCAAATAAAAATGAGCGTAAAAAGGCAATAAAAATATTAAAATAGACTTTCAAATTCAGAAAAAAATTTGAATTCTTCCTTCCATCCATCCATTCATCCATTTATTCATCCATCAATCCATCCATTTAACTGAAACCTTGGGTAAGATGCTAGGGATATTGGATGAATAAAACAGACATGATCCCTGTCTTCATTATCCTTACAGTCTGTGGAGGAAGAAATAGAACAATCTCATGTGGCTAAATAGTTAGAATTGAGATGGGTGCTATAAATGCCAAGAACAGGATGTAAAAAGAACTAATAGTGAAGCTTATACTATTGGAATGTTAGGTAATATCTCCCTGAGCAAGTGTCAATCTGAAGAAGAAGAAGCTAGTCGAGTGATGGGCACAGTGAGTTGAGTTCCATGCAAAGGCCCTGATGCGAAGTTTTGCTTACACGAAGAGTGAGAAGACCATTGTGGACAGACCAAGTGATAGGGGAAGAGATAGTGACATGAAATAATTTTGAAGATGTAAGCTATCATTAGATCATTCAGAAATTTCAGGGGGCCGGCTCGATAGCCCAGTGGATAGGGTGCCGGCATACCACATGGGAGGCCCCGGGTTCGATTCCCGGGGACCTCTCCTAGTGGGCAGACCGCCTTGAGAATGGCAAGCCGCCATGGGCGGGCCGGAGCCGCCGTGGGCAGGGCAAGAAGCTGCCACAGACAGGGCAAGAGCCGCCACGAGCAGGGCAGGTCGCCCACGGATGGAGCGCAGCCAGCCACCCGCGAACTGAAAGCCGGCCGTGAACGGACGCAGAGACCGCCCACAAGCTGGGAAAGCCACGCCTGCGCGGTGACCACTCTCGGCGCGTCACCGCAGGGGGGGGGGGGGGGAGGAGGGAGGGGAGATATGTAATAAAATAAATAAATCTTTAAAAAAAAAAAAGAAATTTCAGGACATTTTAGAGTTTTTCAACTTTATCTTAGTGAAAAACCATCCCCAATGTGAAGATAGACTCAAATCCACATATAGAAACAGAACATGGTACTTCAGGTAAATAAGATTCAAAATGCTCAATTCTAAGAAAGTTCTGGCTAAGTTAGTGAATATCAATATAGAAAAAAATAAATACTGCAAACTTCTCGATAGAAAAAAAGGCCACCCTCCCCACTTAGAAGCAGGACAACCACCCTCGCTTAGACTTTTACCCAGCAACAATCAATGCTAGAAGACAAAGTAATAATATCTACCTAGTTCCAAACTCCAGGAGGATTATTAATTCACTTCTAATTGGAATAGACATATACACTAGATATGGATTTGCCTTCCCTGCATACAATACTTCTGCCAAAACTACCGTCCATGGATTTATAGAAAGCCCTATCCAGACAGCATTACTTCTGATCAAGGAACCCACTTCACAGCAAATGAAGTGCAGGAATGGGCACATACTCATGGAATTACTGGTCTTACCATGTTCCCCACCATCCTGAAGCAGCTGGATTGATAGAATAGTGAAATGGCCTTTTGAAGACTCAATTATGGTGCCACCTAGTGACAATCCATGCAGGGCTCGGATGGTGTTTTCCAGGAGACTGTGGATGCTCTAACTCAGCATCTGCTCTATGTTGCTGTTCCTCCCATAGCCAGGATTCACAGGTCCAGGAATCAAGGGATGGAAATGGGAGTGGCACCACTCATTATTACTTCTAGTGATTCACTAGAAAAATTTTTCTTTCCTGTCTCTGCAACCTTAAGCTCTGCTGGTCTACAGGTCTTAATTCTCAAAAGAAGATTACTTCCACCAGGAGACACAACAACTATTTCATTGAATTGGAAGTTTAGACTGTCACCTGGCCATTTTGGGCTCCCCATGTCCCTGAATCAACAGGCAATGGAGGGAATTACTCTACTGGCTGGGGTGATTGATCCTATCAGGGGGAAATTGGACTGCAACTGCACAATGGAAGTAAAGAAGTGTTTGCCTGGAATACAGGAGATTCCCTAGGTCATCTCTTAGTACTACCATGCCCTGTGATTAAAGTCAATGAAAAATTGCAAGAACCCAATTCAGGTAGGACTACCAGTGGCCCAGAAACTTTAGGAATTAAGGTTTGGTTCACCCTACCAGGCAAAGAACCAGCTGAGGAGCTTGCTGAGGACACAGGGAACATGGAATGGATAATGGAAGAAGGTAGTGATAAATACGAACTAGGACCATGTGACTAGGTATGGAATGAGGACTGTAATGATTATGAATATTTCTTCCTTGTTTTATCATAAGTATGTTTGTATATGTACATAAAGCAAATATCTTTGTTTTCTTCCCTAGCTTATCCTTCTATCATATGACATAAGTTGTATTAGTTTCATGTTGTAGTATTTAAATTACAGGATACCAAGTTTAAGAATGAATATTACCCAAGGACTTGCACCCTATTCTGTAGAGATTTAGTGCATTTCTGGTTGTACTCAGGACAGTTACATATTTTTAGGAGAAAAATATGACTGTTATTGTTTTTATTTAGAGATTAAGTGTGGTTTAGGGTGATGTGAATGGCTGCCAAGTTGATATGAGCTGGACTTCGATGGTTAGGTTCATGTGTCACCTTGGCCAGGTGCTGGCGTTCAGTTGTTTGGTTAAGCAATCACTTGCTTGATTGTTATTCTGTGGACATTTCATGGACTTAAGTCATCAGTGAGTTGATTGCCTCTATGGCTGATTACATCTGCAATCACTGAGGAGGTTGCCTTCAACAATGAGAGAAGACTCATCCAATCAGTTGTTGGGTTTTAAAGGAGAAGTGATGATATCAGCAGTCAGAAGAGAGAATTTCCATCTCTAATTCAGTCAGCCATCTTCTCCTGGATAATTCATCGAGGACCTTCATTGGAGTTCCCAGCTTGTAGCCTACCCTATGGAATTTGGACTTGTGCATACCTACAATTACATGAGAAAAGTTTTATAAAAATCTCATAATCTTTATAGATATCTTCTGTTGATTCTGTTTCCCCAGAGAACTCTGACTAATACACTTAATATTCTACAGTTCAATTATTCTTCAAGACAAAGCTCTAACATCATTTATTCTCTGAAGAATTACTCACCTGATCCAACAAGTTTGTCATTTGCACTAATAAACTTATGTGATATTTTAATATGGTTGTATGTAGTCTTTATGTTCTTTGTTTTTAGAATTTTCCCATCTCCAATTGCAGGCAATTTTTATCACTTTGCCTTATTACAATCACTTACTTCTATATCTCGCAGGCAGTAAGTACCCAAAATATACTTATGGAATAAATAAATAATTGTACTTGTGTATTTATCAGGGGATATATGTAGAACAATTTTAATATGCTGGTCTATATAATTAATATTGTATCAAAAGCTTTCTTGCTCCCCAAAATAATTTCTACCTCTGATTTATTAATTAATAAACAGAGTGACTGTCTTTTGGACTAAACCAACAAATAGTTTGTCTGAAGAAATGCAATAATAAATATTTTTTTTAGTAACTAGTATGGATGGAAGTAGGAATAGGCCATGTTTTAGTTTCCTAGCTGCTAAAACAAATACAATACAATGAATTAGCCTAAAAATGGGAATTTGTTAGCTCACAGATTTGGATATCAGAAAAGTCCAAAATCGAGGGGTCAGCAGGGTGATACTTTCTCCTTTCAGACTGTGGCATTCTCGGGCTGGCTGCTGGCAATCCTTAGTCCTTGGATTTTCCATCACATTGTGATTCACATGGTGGTGTCTTGCCCTTTCCTACTGGGTTCTGTTGACTTCCAGCTTCTGGCTGCTCCCCTTGGCTTATGCTCCATGTCCAATTTCCTTTTTTTATAGGCCTTCAGCCATGCTGGATTAAGGCCCACTGTTATTCAGTTTGGCATAACTTAACTAGTAACATCTTCAAAACTCCTATTTACAATTGGGTTCATACCCACAGGAACAGGAGTTGGGAACTGAACATGTCTTTTGTGGGGGCCATGATATAATTCCCAAAAAGCAGTATCTCCTTAGGTAAACCAGAGAGCTTTGATAATGATGTCATACAATAAGAAAAATAGCTCACCCTTCTTAAATGTCTGCTATGTGTGGCCAGCACATAAGTATTTTATTTGTGTTCTGTCATTTAATACTTATACAATTTCATAAGATAATTAACAATACAATCCCATCTTATGAAGAATATTTAAACCTAGACATGTGCTCCACAGCTTCTGGCTTCACCCTTATGTGGGACTGCTCTTCTGGGCTGGGTAGTTTTTATTTGCCCTTCCAGATGTGCTTTTCACCCTTCTCTATCCTGCTTTTCCATGGAGGGTGACTAAATAGAAGGTCTCAATAGATTCACTTGCCTGCCAGTCTCCAGTAGGACTTGGCTTATGCAGGACACCAGCAGGAGACGAGAGGATGAAAAGAGTGTGAGGTCAGGAGTTATTACTCTGGCTCCCTCCCTGCCAGGTTCCTGTGTGTTGGCTGTGTTTCTCCAGCAAAAAACCACAGCTCCTCTGTCCATAAAACCACCCTCTCTGTATTCCAATAACTGCTCCCTCTCTTGCCTCTTCAGCTTAGGGGAATGAAGATTCCTGGCTGTTACTATCTCTGGAGAGTCTTTTTTTTTTTTTTTTTTT